>QANZ01035732.1:0-29288 GCA_003254925.1 Chamaecrista fasciculata
ATTATTTCATTTTAAAAATGATATATAAAGAAGTTTTAACAGGTACTTAACTTTCTCTAACTGCTATATATATGATTTTGGAAGCTAATTATTCAGTTTCCCTGACCTTTTCTTTCTAATCAAACCCTTCATCAAATCTTAGAAACATAAACTATTTTAATCCTAAAACAATAGTAGTAATAATAAAGCAGAGTCTCTGATCCAGCTGGCAGGGGTTGATCAGTTGATGGAAGATATGACAAAATTACAAAGCCTTTTAGTTTCTTATATATCACAAATCAACCATCCAAATACAGGGAGATCTAAACATACATTAAGAATGAAGTGATTTCCAGTAAAATAGCATGAGGCTAAAGAAAAAAATAAATAAATAAATAGAGCTAAAACAAAGATACCTCTCCATAACAAAATATTAAGGATACAGAATTCTCAACCCAAAGCCTTTTCTCTCTAACTGTCTCTCATATTTTCCTTGCAGCTATCTTCATAAGCTAACAAATTGACTGGAATTTTTCAAGCCGCTTATAGGATTGAGAAAAAAAGGACATAGCAAGAGCTACATTCTGCTGAAAACCATCACCACCATCATGTTAGTAATTCCCACCATCACGAAACAAAATAATTCTTATGTAGTTCTCATCTACAAAAAAATAGAAGACCAATTTACAATGAATGGACAAATGAAAATGGTAGCGTAGGTGGCTCACCTCCATTGTCAGATTGAGATAATCCACTGATCTTTTCTACGTTTCTGTAAATACTACAAAGGCTTTGAGGCATGGGCACAGAAGAAAGACACGCTTCTGCACTATCAGGCCAGTATTATATAGCAGCACAGCTTTCATAGAACAGATACAGAAAATGGTGCTTTCTTTCTCATGGGGAGATGACAGGGCATCAAGTATTAAAGTTTTCACAAAATGCAAGGAATAGTTCAAAATAAAACATATGGCTCATTCCTCTTAATTAGCATGGAAAGTAAAATTTTCTAGCGCGTGTTTATATGTCATAATTGAAATTGAATCTCCCTTAAATTTTATGCCTTGGATGTAGGAAATAGGGACTTCTCCATATTTTCAATTTATTACTTTTGCAAACACAAACTATTGCCACAACTCAGGGAATAAATCCATCCTGAATGATGGGCCAGACCTCAGTTAAAAAGGGAGATGACCCTGAAGTATTTGAAACCTCTAATTTCCTCCTCACTATGTAAATAGTGCAAACAACTGAACATAAGATAGCAGATCACAAATTTCTTACCACTAAACTGAATTAAGCACTAGAAGGCAGTCGGCCAGTAGTTTCTCCTGAAACCAAGTTTATTCTGAAGCTAATTTCCAAACACGAATACAACCATCTTCTCCTGAACTGACCACACGATCTATATCAATAAAAGCCAACCCATATACTCCACCTAAATGAGCACCTTTTACGGTTCTGCGGCTTGATGCTGGTTTTCCAATTTCATATACGATGACACATGTATCAAGTGATCCAGTAGCTACCAGGGTGTTATCAGGTGACCATGCTAAGCAGTTAATACGAGCAGTGTGGAATAACATGTTATTAAGCTTCACCTGCAAGAGATAACTTTCAAAGTAAAATGAAAGCTCAAGAAAAGGACAGGCGGATTAGCTAAGCACTTCACAATAACAGTCATTAAGATCCTGGTACATGATATTTTCGTTTCTGCTTCTTTAAACACAACTAAGTCTGAATGATACCCATATCAAAAGTCTCAAATGTTTTCATTTTTATGTAACTTTATCATAATTGTATTGGAAAATTGCATATATAATTCATGAAGAATGGTCATTTTCTGATCATTCCATATTCTTTTCTTATTCATTTACCAGAACATTGAATTTACCAATAGAAGAAAACTGGGGGGACAAAGTTCAGTTCAGTTCTTGCATTCAGGGTGAAAATGCACTAGTAACCACTAAATTATCAACCAACATAATTTTTCAGAATATAATGAGAAAATTTTTTCAATTACATAATTAGCATTGTGAAACATAAGTTCTCACTTGAAAAAACTATATCAATATCAAATATAATTTTCATCACTTTATAAACAAATTATTATTCAAAACTTATCACAAGCCTAACAAGTTGTTTTCGGGTGCTATATATATATTTATAAAATTGTTCTTTTTACACACATAGGGGTAAATTATAAGATATTTTGGTATTATTTAGTGGTATTCGTATGGGTTAAAAATGTTCTGAATTTCGGGAGTAACAGTTTCTCTTATTTATATGGTTCTTAACTGCCATAGTTTTAACAAATTTTACTGTATGGGTTAAAAATGTTCTGAATTTCGGTAGTAACAGTTTCTCATGTTATATTTCAAAATTCTGGTTGGAGCCAACAATTTCAATAACATTCGGAAAAACACATCCTCATGCCCCCAGTTTTACTCATGATTTCAGGACTGAGGATCTCAAAACAAGATAGTGAAGCTTTAAACAATCTTAAAATTTAAAGACTTGGCATGTGGTAAACTTTAAGCATCAAGACTTAATTTTAAGATACAAGTTCTGAGGCTCATTTTACCTCTTTGGAGTCAAGGTCCCAAACAACAGCTTCACGATTCAAGTCAGCTGAAGCAAACATGGTAACATCTGGAGAATATCTTATTACACTGATAGCACCCCGGTGCTTCTCAAGGACTGTCACTTCTGTGATTTGATCTCCTGAGATAGAATATATGTGCAACTTACCATCTTGCCCACCAACAATTGCCTCACTACCATCAGGTGAAATAGCACATGCAGTCACAGTGAAGCCCAGGTTATGAGTTGAGATAACTTTTGGACCATTAAGCAAAACAATCCCAGATTCAATTGCTACCAGAGCAAGTTCAGGGGTATTAAGGGAAAGGCTCAAGTCCTTTGGCTGACTGCCAACATCAACTTGCTCAGCAGCTCCAAAATTATCCCCTTGCAAAGGAACCCTCCATACCTTAATTTGATATATTACAAATTAAAATACTTAAAAATGGAAGGCAGCAACTATTATAACAAAAATGAGTCCCAGTTTTCATCATGTTTACAAAGAAGCAAGAGAAAAAATGATAGTGGCACTTGACTTTTACAGGTTTGACAGTCTAATGATTATCTTGTGGACAACTATGAGATCAAGAGTAATAAGGTTGACTGGGTTAGGTTATTTTAATGTAAAATATCAAGAAAAACATGATCATAAGTTAAATCATACAACTAGCATTCAAACAACTAATTAAATAACAGTTTTTTAGAAGTTCTGACTGCTTAGCATGAACCTGTTTTCCATGAGTGTTATCAACTTGTATTTCATATCTTATCTTTTCTTTCTTTGTCTTCCTCTATTATATCAGATTTATGCACAAACACCTTTATACAATGTATAATTGTATATAGGAATTGTTTCTTAAAGCAATAAGGAGTGGAAATGCTGACGGAAAAGTGTCAATAACTCATGTGATCTGGCAAGGAGATAGGATATAGGAAAGAAACACCTTTAAAAAAATGAGCTAATTGTAGATGTAAGATCATAAACGTTGTTTATGATATCAAAGATAGTTACATAAAACAACATCAAGGTGAAGAATCTAGTACTCAAAGTTTTATTAGCATTTCAAAGCATGCTTGAAAGGAGAAAAATAAGATTCCAAAATAATTCTACTGATATATAACTAACTATCCAATAGTGTTTGCACAGTGAATAGAAAGAGAGAACCATACTGCACACAACTAAGACTCAAACAAGATACCCGCCAAGCAGGAGGCCAAAATAACTTTCAGATCTTATTTCAGGCTCTAATACCATGTAAAATAAGATTCCAAATTAATTCTTCTGATATATTATTTAAGATGTAAAGATACAAATATATAGTAAAAAGTAACCAACTATCCTTATCCAAATTTAAAACGAATATTTAAACTTAAATCCTGATAAGTCTTAAATATTAATCCTAATAACATTTTATCTTTATCTTATTTCTCAACAAAAGGAATTAAGGTCTACCCCCACTTAGAAAATAGCAAGGGGTTTTAACAGCTACAGTTACAAAAGGAAGGCTCCTTTTAGGTCTATTGCAAATTGAGATTTCTGAATCAACCACATAATTTCTGTAAGACCTTCAGTGAAACGCTATAATGAGCAACATATCACTCCACAAAACTCTTAGAAGGCAGTCATCGTCAAAACATTTATTACACTAAATAGGATCACTTAGTTCCAATCAAGAAATTGAGACATGGACCTACAATCACAGCAAACAAATAGAAAGCCATCTAACACCAGAATCCACAATAGATAGTGCACATACTCTCAAAATGATCCACAAGTTAAATAGATTTACAGATATGGCTAAAGTCAAATTTTGTGCAAATGCAACCACAAGTAAATTTGTCTACTTGTTTAAAATTAAACTAACTTGGTATCCATAATAAAGTACATATCTGAATATTAATTGTTAGGCATAGAAAATAAAATTTGAAGCCATAACAAAGAAAACAGTTATGGAAGAGAGAGGACATATATTTCACACCAGTTCTTTACTACATTAACTTTTCTATCAGTGACTTACCTTGTTATCATATCCAGCCGTAATAACTTCTTCTTCGCCTGCTTCTAACAATTTAATCAATCCAAATTGTTTACCCTCCAATTTACCACTATAACCAACGCCTGGAATCCATCTAATTATCACTCCATCATAGCTGGTGGATAAAAGCATCTTTTCACCTCTATTGAGTAAAGTCAAAACAGCAACATTCTTCATGTGCCCAGATATAGATAATGGACTTTTATCTAAATCTGTTGATGAATACAAATTCATCATGCCACCAAGGGAGACAGTAAGAATATGATCATTCTGCCAAAGACACCCAACAAGCATGTCCTCCACCCCACCAGATTCAGAACTCAATAAATTCTTATTTAAACTTCCACTACCATCCTCAAGGATGTCCCATATCTTTGCAGACTTATCAGCAGACACAGTAAGCACCTGGAATTGATTAAAAATAATTACGGTCTTTAATATCATTAAAAATAAAACCACAAACTCATTGGAAATTTACATGATTAAACTGTTTTTATGGTGATATTAAGAAAAAAAAATCATAATTCTATATTGCACCAAAAGTTAGCTTCATTGGCAAAACATAAACTGGAGGGGGTGTTTGCGATATACTAAATGTCAAGGGAACCAAGTACAATTTTTGAAACAGAAATAGGATCGTATGCAGTTTAACCAAATCTTAGAGGAGATTAGTGTAATTTACCATAAATATTAAGAGTGTCATGATAGCACGTGTTTGGCTATGTTAACAAAATTTAAAATTATACAATACTCATAAAAGCTTAATGATAGCGACTAAATCAAGAATGTTGTGAAACTATAAGGACTAATTATAAAACTTTAAAACAAGTTGACCTAATTTAAATTTAAGTGAAACTCTGGGACCGACAAAGTAATTTGACCCAAATTATGCTAGAAATAAATAATATCTTGTAACTGTTTCAATTAATTCAATTTAGTAAGTGTAATTAACTTTAAAAAAGGTTGACAAGCTTAGACTTTCTTAGTTTCTTATTCTTTCAGTACTGAAGTATATTTTGGCAAAAGGAAAGGAAATACTAATCTACATTCAATTTGAAACAATGAGATGGACATACAAACAAGTATTACCTGTTTACTGTCAGGACTCCAACTTACAGCATATATGCTGCCCTTGTGACCACCCTCTGCAGACAGCTCACCAAGTTTGTTCCCAGTCTTCCCATCATATAAGATACCCTTCCTATCTGAGCTTACAGTGATAAATTTGGTCCCATCGGGGGAAAATCTAACACAATTCACAAAATTCGTATGGTCCCTGCAGATACATAAACTTTGGTGATGACTGCCTTAAAATGTCATCAGACATTCTTAAATACATATATACATATTTAAGTGTGACTGTAAGTTTTCTAAGAATTAGACAGGATGGCTCAAATGATTGAGCCTTGAAAGGAGAAAGGAAAATATAGTCATAAATAATTTATTAAAAGTTATAAAAAAGGGCTAATAATGGTCCAATCACAGTCAGATTACTAAACTAGTAAACTTTGAACCATTTGCATTATAATTCAACAAAAAATTTACAACAAGTGAACAACTATAATTACCTTATGGACATGTTGAACTTGAATGGAGGACCATCATAGAAGTTTGCCAAAAAGTCTTCTCCACATGTAACAATACGGAAAGGCCTTGTTGGTTTGAATGCACAACTTAAAACCCTCCGTGAATGGCCATCAAAATCCCCAACAGTGCTACCTGAATCCCACCTTAAAAGAGCAAACATATGAGGTGAGAAATGGGACAAATCCATCAACTTAATCACCCAGAACACAAAATATTTCTGTCATAAGTTGAATGTGAAACAAAAAAATCTCAAGATTTACTTGTTCATTTTACAATTTAGGCAATGACCCAACAGTTCTTAATTTTTAATATGAAATGGTTATAAATTTAACGAAAAAGACAAAACAGTAAGAAAACAAAGAAAATTCAAGCAATTAATTCATGACAATTTTTTTTATAGAATGAAAAAGGTCAAAATGCACTTTTGGTCCCATAACTATTGTTGAAGTCTCAATTTGGTCCCGTAACTTTTTTTGTTGCACTTTTAGTCCCATATATTTTCAAAAAGTTGCAGATTTGGTACCGTATCACTTTTAGTCCCATATCTTTTGGTCAGGTTGCATAATTGGTCTCATATCTTTGCAAAAAGTTTCACCACTAGTTCCACTTGATCCAAAGATATGAGATCAATTTTACACCTAATGAGACCAATTCTCCAACCTGATTAAAAGATATAAGACCAATTCTGCAACATGACCCAAAGATATGGGACCAAAAGTGTAACACGGGACCAAGTCTGCAACTTGAGCAAAAGATATGGGACCAAAAGTGCAACAAAAAAAGTTATGGGACCAAATTGAGACCTTAGAAAAGTTATGAGACCAAAAGTGCACTTTGGCCAATGAAAAATATACACACAAGATTAACTTTTTTTTTTGTTTTTGGCTAGAGACAGGAATGGCCAAGACGTGATAGTCCTTATTCTCATATAACCTACTTAAACAGTCAAGCACACAAGATTAACTCGATCACTCTTAATTTTTATAATTTTCACACGGACTACATAAAACGCAAAGAAAGATTCTTGGCCATCATGGTAAGATTCTTCCGCCAATGTATTGAGGAATGAGACATATCCAAATGAGGAGTAATTTATTATGAGAGTTAACACTCGGATTAAATTCAGTTGTCAGTGAAAACATATCAAAGGAGAGGAGAGTAAATACCATTGAAACAACAACTAGAAATTCAATCCAAAATTTGAAAATTAACAAAATTGCAAAAGCAGGTGAAAATTTAGAAATCACTCACATAAAAGCGCGAACGAAGGACTTGCCCTTGCCATCTCCACATGCGACTATCCTCAAGCCATCGGTGGACCACTGCAGGTCATCGATCCGACTCGAAAGGACCCGAAACTCGTTCTTGAGAACAAAATCGTTGTGAGTCCCCCAGATGCGAACGGTGCCGGAGATGTCAGCGGAAGCAATCCATTCGCCGTTAGGAGAGTAACGAGCCACCGTAACGGGGTAGCCATGCTCGCCGTAGACGGAAACCTGAAGCGGATTGTCGAGGTTGCGAATCATGACGGATCGGCCAGTGCAGTAGAGAATGTTGTTGGTTTTCGGGTCGCCGGAGATGAGGATGCCCCGACCGCGCTCCGTCGAAGGCACAGAAGCGTAGGTTTCCAAGAGTGTCGCCATTGTTGGTATCGCTGTGATCGATTTGGAACTGAGATTTCATCTTTTCGGTGATTACGAATAGAGATAGACAAAGAGACGAGAGAGTCCGGAATTTGAGGGATGAAATTTTGAACAAGTTAGCGGGTTGAAAACCGGGTTGTGTAGGTGTTATTTTGGTCTTTTATTTCTACTTTCTATTTTTGAACAGGTTTCCAACCCCCTAAATTTTATATGGAAAAGTATTCATTTAGTCTTCAAACTTTACATCAACTATCAATTTCATCCTCTCTAATCTTTTTCTGCAATCAATTTCATCTTTAATGTTTCACATTTTGGTCAATTTTATCATTTGTTCTTACTTTAGCCAAATATTAACAACAAAATCAACATAAGAAATGATATGTAATATAAAATTGATAGAATAATAAACTCAAATCCAAACTCAGATTGAAAGACACGATACCATCTGTCGTTAATTTATCGAAAGAAGTTAGTCAAATGATAACATTAACCAAAATGTAAAATATTAGGGACGAAAATGACAATTGGTGCAAAGGATAAGTTAATTAGATACTGACTCTGAGTTGTTTCGGTTAGGGGTGTTCATTGGGTGGTTTGGACGGTTTTGAACCAAATTTTTAATCGAACCGCTCACGTTGGTTTGAAGTAATTCTTAACCAAGCGGTTAAAAATAATTTGGTTAACCAAACCAAACCAATAAATAGGCGGTTTGGACGGTTAACAAGTTTATTAGTTATTTTTATTAATTAATTATAAAATTAGAGAAAAAATTAGTGTTTTGGAGTAATAAGTCTAATTTATAGAATAGATAAAAATGAGATTAGAGATTTGAGAGAATAAAATTGTATAACGAAGAATAGTTGTTAATTGTTCTCTAAGATAAAACAAATTTTATGATTTAATAAGATAACATAATAAAAAAAATATAATAAAATCAAATGATGATAAAAGATTAATGATTTTTTTATGAAATGTAATCGAATATAACACAATATAAGTAAAAATGACTATATATAAATACTAGTGGTCGGTTCGGTTAATTGTATGTATAAATTGTTAACCGAACCAAACCATCCATTTTTTATGCATTTTTAACCAAACCAAATCGCTCAATTGATCGGTTTAGTTCGGTTTGGTTTGGTCAAATTGGTTTGGTTCGGTTTTGAACACCCCTAGTTTCAGTTATATGAAAATGGAAGGTTGTTAGCAACCCATTTTGTGTGATTTTCCTAGCCCAAATGAATCCAAACAAAGCCCTTTTGGTGACCCTTTTATCTCTTTTCTGTTAGATATTAACATTTTGATGTATTGTGCATTGTTCAGCTATTTTTCCTCTTTTGTTCTTGATATGCCCTGACTTAGGTTATGCCCATATCGAGCTAGCCTGTTTGTTCTCCTTTGTTTTCAACTACTTTTTCTCTCTTTTGTTCATGATATGTCCTGACTTAGGCTATGGCCATATCGAGCTAGTTTACTTGTTTTTTTAAGTTTTCAGCTGGTTGATTGTGCAGTTAAGATTGTTGGACGGTTCAACTGGGGACCACCTTGGGCCATTAGGAAGTTGCCATCTGTCCAATCTGTTGAGTGAGAGAGCACGAAAGCTGAGAGCAATTGAAGAGTTAAGTCACATATATATATATATAGAGAGAGAAAAGAGGCAGATATCGTAGATAGAAATTTTCAGAGAAAACTTGGAGCGAGGAGTAGCTGAGCAAGAGGTGCATTCTTCTTCATTTTCATCAAGCAGATTTGGATTTCTTCATCTCTTTTTGTTGATAACTTCTATACTCATGCCTATTAGAGGCTAATTTCTAGGTTTAACTAGGCTTGCTAGAATGATGAGCTGATTTGTGAGACTCTGTTTTTAATCAATGAAATGCTTTGCTATTTTCTAAATCTTCATCTCATTTCTGTTCTTGAATCCTAAATTTCTTGAATGAATGTGGCTAGTAGAGCTCCTAGTTGCGTTTTTGTTCATGAGATTTTAGCTATCTAGATTTAGATTCGTAATCTAAATGTAGAATAAGTAGCAAGATTTTCAAGAATTGTTTTACGTTATTTCTATTCTTGATTTTCGATTTGAGATTTACTAATTCATCTAAACCACTGAGATCTAGACTGAATTAGGTTTGGTTTCCTCAATTGATTTCATCTCTTGAATTTCTTGAAGCATCTTCTGAAGTTTGAGAAGCTAAGATTCCGGACGTTCCGTATCTTAAAATTTGTGTTGAGAACTATTGAATCGTATTTAGCAGGCCAACGGTTTAGAAATTTAGCAAAGTTTTTAGTCAATGATCAGTCAGTTCACTCATGTTGATGCAATGCCTAGTTAAACGTTTTCATTCATTGATTTCTTTATCTCGTGTTACTGTTCACATAATTGCATTTTTGATTTATTGTTGTTATCGTGCTGCTCATTTTCTTAATTTTTCATTTTATCACTTTCACAAACTGATTCTTGTTGGTTTTGAATTACGTATAGAAATTAAATTCAGTTCATCCGCTGTGGATTCGACCCTATTTCCCTATACTACCATATAAAAAAATCTGTAACTGGAAGTAGGACTATTCTGTTAGACTCGGCACCTAACAAAGGTAGTATGCATATGTGAAATGGGTGAAAGAAAGCTAAATTTTAATTAATTCACAAGCAAGAAATGGGGATATAGATGATGCATGTATTATTCATTTATTGGAGAAAAAGATATAGAGAGTTACAATCTCAAAATCACAAAACAAAGCTAAAAGAATATGCCACTAACTAGTACTTAAATGCAATACCCAAATGAATTGCTACAACCATAATTTAAATCGATATCATAACTACTAGCTACTTACAGTTGGATTTATACGGACATAATAAAAAATATTTTTTCCAATATACTTTCACATAGTTAAATAGGCCAATAATTTCAATGACAAAAAATTTTAGGAATAAAATATTCTTTTTCTATCTTCATTATTCAACATGGAAACTGGAAATACATACCAAGATACAATAAGCCAAGGGTATTATTACTTCAGCAACTAGGACGAAAGTTTGAAGACACAATTTTGATACAAAGACGAAAAACCAGCACAAAATAAAAGATGAAACATCTAAAACGTAAATTCATTTTAATAAATTAGTAATTTGGTCTTGAAAAGATTGAAGTTAACAGTTTAATCCTTAAAAGAACTAAATATTATACTTTTTAGTCCATAAAGACTAATAACTATATCATTTAATACTTTTAAGGCTTACACTGCGTATTTCAACTTTATAGAGATTGAGTTATCAACTCGATGATCATTCGAGGACCGAATTAATAATTTACTACTCTTTAATTTGTGGCAACATGGACGAGCCCCTTCTTCTCCTTGCAAATTTTTCAATCTTCATCGTACCTGCTAGAAAGAAATGAAGTTTTTATTGCATTAAGTTCCTTGGTGACATCCACCATGCTCATTCTATCATTTGGCGATTCCATTGAACAAGAAAGTCCAATCTTGAATAAAGAATACAAACATTTCTCCACATTGGGATCTTGCCCTGTTTGTAGTGATGCTACCACTGTGTGTTCTGACCCTCCAACAAGAATAGATGGATTCACAATTTGTGAAATCATGTTAGGACTTAATGCAGCTTCAACATGGTTGTGGAGATTGTGACCATCTTTGAATATATCGTCAGTGGGCCTTCTTCCACTCAATATTTCCAAAACAAGAATGCCAAAGCTATATAAGTCACCTTGTATTGACACCTCAGAACCCATTCCATATTCTGAAATACACACACACAATCAGCTTTTCAATTGTTGCACTTAGTCATTAGCTTGAAATAAACATGAAAATATAATCTAATTAATATTATATTATACCTGGAGGAACGTAGCCTATTGTACCCTTTATTCCAATTGTGCTGCTTTGCTGATTAGAAATGCCTTTCACTGTGGGGAGTAGTCGTGCTAGTCCAAAATCACTCACATGAGCAACCATGTCACCATCAAGAAGCACATTGCTTGGTTTTAAATCACAATGAACGATAGGTTGCTCACATTCATGGTGAAGATAGCATAACGAAGAAGCAACATCAATGAGAATATTGATTATTTGACCGAGGAGCAAAGCTCGTGGGTGATCATCTTCATTATTTTCATCTGGGTGCAACCATTTTTCTAAGCTTCCATTCACCAAGAACTCATAAACTAGAGCTTTAAAATCATGGCCACTGTAATCTGAGCTAGAACAACATGTAATAATCTTTACCAAATTCCGATGCCTTATGTTTTTGAGTGCATTGCATTCGGCCACGAAACTCTTTCGAGCTCCTTTAATTTGAAGGTTGAGAACCTTTATTGCCACAACTTCTTGAGACTCAAGAATTCCCTTATAGACTGTGCCAAAACTCCCAGATCCTATCAAGTTGCTGATAGAAAATCCATTGGTGGCATTGTGTAAACACTGGTATGAAACCTTGGGAAGTTGATCAATTGTTGGTGTGTTTGAGGAAGATTTCTTGCTTCTTTTTCTCATACAATAAAATGCAACACTGGATGACAGTAAAAGAAGAAAAGAAGCCACACAGCAAACCACCACTACCAACTTGAAATTATGGTGTTTTCTTTCTCCCAACACTTTGGTATTAGAGCATGGTGACAGCTTGAGTTCTGATATTCCTCCACAAAGCTTGGTATTCCCAGTCACTGAAATTGAACTTGCATTCCCAAAGACACCCTTTTTGGGTACCTCACCATCCAACATATTGAATGAAATATTCAAGCACTCTAAAGTACGAATATCTTGTAGGCCTTTTGGAATTGATCCAGACAAGTTGTTCACTGAAAGGTCTAAGTATCGAAGACCTTTCAACGAAGCCAAAGATGAAGGTATGGCTTCTTGGAAGGAATTCCCTTGAAAAGATAGATACTCCAGACTTACGCAATCTCCAATGGCTACGGGAATTTGTCCAAACAAATGATTTTGAGAGATGTCCAATATACCAAGATTTTTTAGTTTTCCCACATTGCCCGGGAGACCACTAAATGAGTTATGGCACAAGTTCAATAGGACTGATAAAGCTGAAAGATCAAAGATCTCCTCTGGTATATCTCCAAAAAAATTGTTTTGTGACAAATCGAGGTATTGCAAAATCTTACAATTCTCAATACTTGGGGGAATATGTCCTTCTAACTTATTTTGTGACAGGTCTAGAAGAAATAACTGAGTAAGGTTACCTATGAAGGGTTCAATTTCTCCAGATAATTTGTTCTTGGATAATTCCACTCTTTGCAACTTTTGAAGCTTTACAAAATTAGTTGGTATGACATCTGTGAAATGATTGTTCATCATTCTCAACACTTGCAAGTTAGAAAGATCTCCTAATGTTGCAGGGATTTTGCCATAAAAATTATTAGTTTCAATAGCAAGTATTGACAGTTGGGTAGACAAATTGCCCATGATTTCTGGTAACTGACCTCCAAAAAAATTGAAACCTATATTGAGAGTTCTCATCTTACTACAGTTGGTCAAGGATATTAAAAATTCCAAGTCTTTAGATGTCATCATCCCAAATATAGATGTCATCGAAAAAAACACCCATAAAGAAAACACACCACAAAGGAAAAAAACACTACTAAAAGAGGACATAATCAAATATGAGAAAACACCACCAAAATGGGAGACTAAATCAGATCTGAATTTATTGAAACAATTGGAATCGTCGGCAAACAATATCAAATCGAATATAAAATCGTGCTCGAAAATGGACTGTTTATTTCATGAATTTGATCATATCTTTCTTTTCAAGTCCGAATGTAGCGAAATCATAGTTAAAATTTACTCTTAACAATTATTTCTCTATCTTGTTGGGACAATTGACAAACAAGGTCAAATATCACTCTACAAGATGAAACTTTTATGAAACATCAATAATCAAAACAGAACAAAACAAACAATGGGGACCAAAACGGAATTAAGGGTAAACATTAGAGAATGGAAGAGGTTAATGGTTTTGGTTTGTGTGGAAACGCAGTTTAAGAGGCAGTATACGAGTGTTATGATAGTCCCCACCGGAATTGGAGCTGCAATTGGTGGTTTCGCCGGCAACTCTTTACAGTTGTCGTTGATTGCTTTATCAGTTATCGCTCACCCTAACGTATGTCACTCTCTGGTTTCTCTGATAACCTAATGAATTGATATTTGCTATTGAGTAACCTGCCTTGCTCATTTTCACTGGTTTTGTATTATTTTCATTCTTTTTTTTTTTTTTGTCAATTCGAAACATTTGCTTACTCATTCTACTTAGGTCCATGATTGGAGACTCATTAGCATTTTGGAATATAGGTGGGGTTTTGTGTTTTTTTTTTTTGTTGGAACATTATTAGTTCTTAAATCTATTGACTTAGAATCTACAATCTCGAGACAAAACTGTTAAACTATTCTCAGGTTCTTAATGTAGCAATGCTCTACTGGCCTCTGCCTAATACATTATATGTTGAAGATGTCAATGTGCTGCAGTCCACCAAAACAGGGTATGGTATGACTCTATTGTAGTCTCAATGTGCTGCAGCCTTAATTAATACTTAGTCCTTCTCATGTGGCATTGCTGCACACTTAATATTCCCCTATAATATGTAGTTCTAAGTTTACCATCTAACATGAATGGAAGAGTTTGACTTGGAACAAATTTTACAGGTAGAGAAGTGGGTTGATCGAGAAAGTGGGAAATCAACAGGGAGGATTAAACACCCAGATTCTTTACTTGAGCTGTAGACACTTTAGTGAACCAGATGAGTACAGAGAATATAATTTACTCTATTTGGCAAGTTGTATTATTTTAAAAGAAATACCAGATACTGCTTCGCTTTCTCATCTTGGTCTTTTATTACACTGCTTCCCCTGTGAAAGTAATCGCAATTGCTTAACACTTTTGATCATCTCAGGGCGTAGACATATTGGCTGGAGTTGAGGCAGTTATAAGCCATCTGGTTGTCAAGACTTTTAAAATTCCCTGTGCTCATGCTCCTGCACTATCCCCTTTTCCCCTCAGCCTATCTCTATGCCCAAAATCAGCAGCTGAGGAGGTTGGTAAACTCTTACCTTCTTTTGTTTAACTAGCCATTTAATTTATGTAAATCTACTGATTAAATTAAATAAAACTAAAATCCTAGGGGGAAGAAAGAGAGGGCTACAGAGCTCTTAAGCTGTTTCACTTCCAGAATAAAGTTAAATAGAAGAGGAAAATAATGTAGAGAAGAGGTGACTCTAATTAGAAACTCAAAAACACTAAACAAGGCGAAAAGAATAATGTTACTAGCAAGTATTAAAAAGGAGGAGCCACAAGAAATGCTACAATCATAATTTAAGTAGTCGTTATTACTCAAAGTTGAATTTATATATATAAATATATATATGGACATACTACAAAAATAGATCCCAAACAAAATTTCACTTTAAGCAAGCCAATAGTTTCAAAAAGAAACATAGGAATAAGAAGTCTTTTATCTTCGTAATTTTACAACAACATAAAAATCTCATGCCAAGATGCAATAATTTGAGCAACAACACCAAAAGTTTCAAGACACAAATTTGATGCAAAGATGATAGAAGCATGAAAACATAAACAATGAAACATAGTTTAGTAGCACCATACACGTAGCCCATCTTCGATCTCTTTACAATTTTCTAGACCTTGTTGAATCAGTTGCCGAAAGGAAAGGATTTTTTAGTCATATTAAGCTCCCGAGTGACATCCACCATGCTCATTCTGTCATTTGGCGATTCCATTGAACAGGCAAGTCCAATCTTGAATAAAGAATACAAACATTTCTCCACATTGGGATCTTGCCCTGATTGTAGTGATGCTACCACTGTATGTTCTGACCCTCCAAGAAGAATAGATGGATTCACAATTTGTGAAATCATGTTAGGACTTAATGCAGCTTCAACATGGTTGTGGAGATTGTGACCATCTTTGAATATATCGTCAGTGGGCTTTCTTCCACTCAATATTTCCAAAACAAGAATGCCAAAGCTATATAAGTCACCTTGTATTGACACCTCAGAACCCATTCCATATTCTGAAATACACACACCCAATCAGCTTTTCAATTGTTACACTTAGTCATTAGCTTGAAAAAAAATGAAAATATATTCTAATTAATATTAAATTATACCTGGAGGAACGTAGCCTATTGTACCCTTTATTCCAATTGTGCTGCTTTGCTGATTAGAAATGCCTTTCACTGTGGGGAGTAGTCGTGCTAGTCCAAAATCACTCACATGAGCAACCATGTCACCATCAAGAAGGACATTGCTTGGTTTTAAATCACAATGAATGATAGGTTGCTCACATTCATGGTGAAGATAGCATAACGAAGAAGCAACATCAATGAGAATATTGATTATTTGACCGAGGAGCAAAGCTCGTGGGTGATCATCTTCATTATTTTCATCTGGGTGCAACCATTTTTCTAAGCTTCCATTCACCAAGAACTCATAAACTAGAGCTTTAAAATCATGGCCACTGTAATCTGAGCTAGAACAACATGTAATAATCTTTACCAAATTCCGATGCCTTATATTTCGAAGTGCATTGCATTCGGCCACGAAACTCTTCCCAGCTCCTTTATTTTGGAGGTTGAAAACCTTTATTGCCACAGCTTCTTGAGATTCAAGAATTCCCTTATACACTTTGCCAAAACTCCCAGATCCTATCAAGTTGTTGATAGAAAATCCATTAGTGGCATTGTGTAAACACTGGTATGAAACCTTGGGAAGTTGGTCAATTGTTGGTGTGTTTGAGGAAGATTTCTTTCTTCTTTTTCTCATACAATAAAATGCAACACTGGATGACAGTAAAAGAAGAAAAGAAGCCACACAGCAAACCACCACTACCAGCTTGAGATTATGGTGTTTTCTTTGTCCCAACACTTTGGTAATAGAGCATGGTGGTAGCTTTAGTTCTGATATTCCACCACAAAGATTGGTATTCCCAGTCAATGAAATTGAGCTTGCATTCCCAAAGACACCCTTTTTTGGTACCTCACCCTGCAATGTATTGAATGAAACATTCAAGTACTCTAAAGTACGAATATCTTGTAGGCCTTTTGGAATCGATCCAGACAAGTTGTTCAGTGAAATGTCTAAGTATCGAAGACCTTTCAACGAAGCCAAAGTTGAAGGTATGGCTTCCTGGAAGGAATTCCCCTGCAAAAATAGGTACTCCAAACTTGCGCAATCTCCAATGGTTATGGGAATTTGTCCAAACAAATGATTTTGAGAGATATCCAACTTACCAAGGTTTTTTAGCTTTCCCACATTGCCCAGGAGACCACTAAATGAGTTATGGGACAAGTTCAATAGGATTGATAAAGCTGAAAGATCAAAGATCTCCTCTGGTATATCTCCAAAAAAATTGTTTTGTGACAAATCAAGGATTTGCAAACTCTTGCAATTCTCGATACTTGGGGGAATATGTCCTTCTAACTTGTTCTCAGACAGATCTAGAAGAAATAACTGCGTAAGGTTGCCTATGAAGGGTTCAATTTCTCCAGATAATTTGTTCTTGGACAATTCCACTCTTTGCAACTTTTGAAGCTTTACAAAATTAGTTGGTATGACATCTGTGAAATGATTGTTGGCCATTCTCAACTCTTGCAAGTTAGAAAGATCTCCTAATGTTGCAGGGATTTTGCCATAAAAATTATTATTGTCAATTTCAAGTGTTTTTAGTTGGGTAGACAAATTGCCAATGATTTCTGGTAACAAACCTCCAAAAAAATTGAAACCTATATCAAGTCTTCGCAACTTGGTACAGTTGGTCATGGATGTTAAAAATTCCAAGTCTTCAGATGAATTACTTCCTAAATAATTATCGTAAAGCACTAGATATGAAAGGTCAAGAAGATTCCCAAGACTTGGAACTTGTCCTACAAAATCATTTCGTGCAAATTCTATACCTTGAAGCATTGATGCATTCATGATGGATGTTGGGATAGGTCCCGAGAATTGATTTCCTTCAATCTGAAGGAGCAGGAGATTAGGGAGGGTGAGAAACATGTTGGTAGGAAGAGAACCACTAATTTTATTGAATGCAAGACCGAGTTTATTGAGAGATGACAAATTGTAAAGAGAAGAAGGAATTGCACCAGAAAGCTTGTTGGCACCTAGAGAAAGCGTTCTCAAGTTTCTCAGATGGCCTATTTCTCCAGGTATATTTCCCTCCAAGTGATTGTAACCCATAGAAATGAGATGAAGAGAAGAAAGATTCCACATAGAAACTGGGATTTGTCCCATGAAGTTGTTTTCAAGCAGATACAATATTTCAAGCTTATGAAAATTGCCAATCTCCATTGGTATTTGGCCACTAAGATTATTCCCTCCAAATGACAAGTACCAGAGGTGGGAGCAACTTGTGACATTGATGGGAAATATTCCAGTTAATGTATTATTACTGAACTCAAGTACCTGGAGTCGAAACAAACGACCTAACTCTGGTGGAATTCCTCCATGGAAGCTGTTGTTCTTGAGATTGAGGACTCTTAAAAATGAGAGATTGCCAATGTGAGGTGAGATTGTTCCACCCAAGTCATATCCACCTAACACCAACTCTGTAACTCTTTGACGCCTGTGGCTGCAAGTGATTCCCTGCCAGCTGCAAAAGTGTGATGAAGTATTCCAAGAGGCCAAGATATTATGTGGATCTTTGGACACTGATTCCTTGAATTTGAGCAAAGAGAATTCATCAGTATCATTTCCTATTGAAGAAGTAGCCGCACAAGGTTGTAACCACATTGAGTTGAACATAAACTGAAGAAGTAGGCCATTGCATATTATGGACCATACTGCAAGTAAAGGCTTCATTTGGTTGAGAATTAAAACACCAGGATGTTGGAAAATCCTCGTGTTTGGTGCGTATATAGTTTTTTGGAAACTTATATAGGTGAAGCATATTTAGTTCTAGATAGTATTTGGGTTTATAGATACATATCAAGTATTAATTGAAGGCCACATTAATTTACTGGCTCATGTTTGGGTGCATACAAAGTATTATTGACAAATCACATATATTCAGGGGGAATCAAACATTGCTTTCATCTATACTAGCTTAGTTGTATCATCTTTTATTTTTACTTAAACAAACTATATATATATATATCAAATAAGGTACACAATATATACAAAAAAAATCATTATATGGGGCAATTTTCTGTAATCTTGTTTTGGTTGTGCAGGCGACTAAACTGAGGCTTTGAATTTATATGTAGTCTTAGATAAATGAAAAACCCAATAATTAAACAAAAGCTTAAAAACCTTTTAATAAAGTTCTATTTTTAAGAAACAAAATTAAATAATAAAATTTACAAAAATTTTCGCAAACCAAATGTTTGATCATCCATAGTTAAGAAAAGTCTTGTACAAGGAGACAAACCTGAGTAAAGGTCTATGCTTGAGTCTTGACAATCCCAATCTCATTCAACAAAATGTTTATTTCAATGAATCCATAAAATTCAGATATAAATTCTTTTGGCTCATAATTAACGCATTTAATTATATGGGCCACACAGTGGGAGGAAAAGTCTTTCCAAGAAGGCGTCAAACCTCAAGGAGTCTTGCTTTCACTACCAATTATTCAGTGACAAATGCGCGTTACCTTGTTTTTGTGGAATATGGTTATTCCTTCATCACACCGATTTTTTTTTCTTTTTTGCCATTATAAGAAAATACAGAAAAAGAAAAAAAAAGAAGAAGACAATAATCTAACTTTTGAAGAGTCAGATGAAAGTACAAAAAAATTAACTACGAAAACACCAAAAAATTAAGATAAAAGGATGAGAGTACAAAAATCCAACTAACTCACAAGGATGAATTTGAGCAAAGTCAGTATCATTTAACCACGACAAGTTGAACATAAACAGAAGAAGTAGGCTAATGCATATGGTGGACGCCTTCATTTGATTGAGAATTAAAACACTAGAATAGGATGTTGAAAAAGCCTTGTGTTTGGTGCGTATAGTTTAATTTGCTGGAAACTTATATAGGTGAAGCATATTTAGTTCTTGATAGCAGTTGGGCTTGCATATTAATTGATGGCCTCATTAATTTACTGCCTTATGTTTGGGTGCATACGGAGTATTATTGACAAATCACATATAATCAAGGGGGAATAAAACATTGCTTTCATTTTCATACTAGCTTATTTGTATCATCTTTTATTTTTACTTAAACAAACTAAAAATATACTTACGTATCAACTAAAGTATATAATATATAATATCATTATATGGGTCAGTTTTGTAATCTTATTTTGGATCGACTAAACTGAGGCTTTAAATTCCTGATAATGTAGTCTTAAGAAAATGCATAACACAATAATTAAACAAAAGCTTAATATCTTGTTAATAAAGTTTTTTTTTAAGAAACAAAATTAAAGAATAAAAATTACAAGAATTTTCGCAAACCAATTGTTTGATCAATCCTAGGGAAGAAAAGTCTTCTATAAGGAGACAAGCCTAAGTAAGGGTCTATGCTTGAGTCTTGACAATCTCAATCTCATTAAACAAAACAAAATGTTACTTTTAATGACCAACAAGTGTTTGATATAGTGGTTGGCGAGTTATATCCTAGGAGAGAGGATTCAAGTTCGATCTCTAGAGTCGACATTGTTGAGATGGCTCAACCTTTTCGTCTCTATAATTCGAATGAGATTAATCTTCGCTCGCGGGAGAAACCCATGACATTACCGAATAAAATAAAATGTTACCCATAAAATTCAAATATAAATTCCTTTCGCTCATAATTAGCATATTCAATTAAATGGGCCAAACATTGGGAGGAAAAGTCTTCCCAGGAAGGCCAATATGTCAATGTCCAAGTCAATTAAATGGGCCAAACATTGGTATTGCTCTACACTTCACTAATCTATATTATTTAGTAAAATCAATATATCTGATCCATTTTTTTATAACTATATATATAAAAGAGAAAGTACGAATTTATATTAGTAATTCAGTATACAGAAGATTTTAAATCATTAATAATTTCAATAGATTTTTTTTTTCTATTTTCGCTTTAAAGTATTTGTATAAAACTGTTATTTAAACAGTAACTTGGTAGAAAATAATAATGCACTCCCCAGACAAGAGGGTACAACAAAGTCTTCTCCAAGAAAAGGTAATGTGAATTGTGAACAAGAGGTCTATGCACCAAAGTGGACGTAATATTTTCAAATCAATGGACAAAAATGATACATATGTCACACCCGAATCATCACTCTTTTTCTCTTTTAATTTTTTCTTTATGTTTCAAAATATTTAAATAAAAATGAAATACACAATATTTCCAAAACAAGAATATATCGTCAGTGGGCCTTCTTCCACTCAATATTTCCAAAACAAGAATGCCAAAGCTATATAAGTCACCTTGTATTGACACCTCAGAACCCATTCCATATTCTGAAATACACACACACAATCAGCTTTTCAATTGTTGCACTTTAGTCATTAGCTTGGAATAAAAATGAAAATATATACTAATATTAAATTATACCTGGAGGAACGTAGCCAATTGTACCCTTTATTCCAATTGTGCTGCTTTGCTGATTAGAAATACCTTTCACTGTGGGGAGTAACCGTGAAGGAATCAGTGTCGTTGCCTGGATAAGTGAATCACTATTTCCTTGAATTTGAGCAAAGAGAATTGATCAGTGTCATTGCCTATTGAAGAAGTAGCCTCACAAGGTTGGAACCACGACAAGTTGAACATAAACAGAGCAAGTAGGCCAATGCATATGGTGGATGGCTTCATTTGGTTGAGAATTAAAACCTAGGATGTTGGAAAAGCCTTGTGTTTGGTGCGTATAGTTTAATTTGCTGGAAACTNAAAAAAAAATCATTATATGGGGCAATTCTGTAATCTTGTTTTGGTTGTGCAGATGGACTAAGCTGAGGCTTTAAAATCCTGATATGTAGTCTTGGGAAAATGAATAACACAATAATTAAACAAAAGCTTAAAAACTTGTTAATAAGTTCTCGTTTTAAGAAACAAAATTAAAGAATGGAAATTACAAGAATTTTGGCAAACCAAAGTTGATCAACCATAGGGAAGAAAAGTCTTCTATACAAGGAGACAGTTACAAACTTGAGTGAAGGTTTATGCTTGAGTCTTGACAATCCCAATCTCATTAAACAAAACGTTACTTTCAATATTGAATCCATAAAATTGAGATATAAATTCCTTTGGCTCATAGTTAACGCATGAATATGATGATTCCTCATTACATTTGTTGTGAATGAAGAAGAAATCACCTATATATTATTCTTACGCTTGAGAGAGAGACAAGCTGGTAACTGCTAAAAACTGTTCATGGAGTGAACTTGCTCATATGCTTGATGGAGAAGAGAAGAACTTGTTCTCCACTGCAATGAAGAACGAATCACCTACTGTTCCTATACTTGAAAGCTGAAGATATTTATATTTTAAAGGCAAAACTACACATGTCGTCCCCAAACTTTACATCTGCTGTCAATTTCGTCCCTAATCTATTTTTGCTGTCAATTTTCTCCCCAATCTTTCACATTTTTGTCAATTTTATCGTTTACTCTTACTTTAGTCAAATATTAACAACAAAGTCTATGTGGCTAACGATATATAATATAAAATTGATAGAAAAAGAAACTCAAATCATAACTCAGATTGAAAAACAGGATGCAGTCTGTCGTTAATTTATTAAAAAAACTTAGTCAAAGGATAAAATTGATAAAAATGTAAAAGATTGGGGAAAAAATTGACAGTAAAAAAAGAATGGAGACGAAATTGATAACATGTGTAAAGTTTTAGGACGAAATGAGTGCTTTTGCCTATTTTAAATTTTATATAAATATGATTTCTTTTTATTAATGAAGGTTGGATCTAATATAATAAATGTTTGTATTTATATTTATAATGTTTGGAAAGAAATTGTCTTGACTCTTGAGAGAAATATATTTATGAAATTTTTGTCTATACACATGACAACGACCTGCGTGAAATTTTTTTGTCATAAATCGTGAGCATGTGTGATGATTTTCGTGCATTTAATAAAAGCAATCAAGATTTGAGATTTTTTTTAGAAAAAGAAATTACCACAAATTACATGAAACAACTTGTGTGAGAAGAAAGTTTGAATTTTCGAAATTTCTTTCGTAAAGCATTTAAGGGCGATTATTTGAGTGAGATTTCAGTGAAGATTGAGGTTTTTGGATGAGTTTTTGAGTTTCTTGGCGATTTTCGTATTTTTTTCGGTGAGTTTGGGTTATAAACTTTGCATTTTCAGTTTTGGTCCCTCTGCCATTTGCTTTAATGTGTTGTTTTTGCCTTTCTATTCTATTTCTTGAAGAACTCATGGATTAGGGACCAAGATGTAAGGTTTGAGAATCTTCAGGGATACTCTTTCACTTTTATTTTGACAGTCAAGGACTACAGTGAAAGGGACTTGAAGTTTTCAGGACAAAGCTAAAATTTAAAGGACTGATTTATAATTTTTCCCGACTTAATGTGCCTAGTTAACGGTGTAAAATGGACGGATGACTAACGGTGGGAGGTTTCCAAAACATATGGGACCAAAACTGAGAGAAAAAAAGATATAGGACTGATTTGGGACCAGGAGCAAAGATACAGGACTAAATTCGAAAAAAAAAATATAAAACTAATTTGGGACTTGAAGCAAAGATATTAGACTAAATTCACACTTTGACTAATTAGCTTTTACGTTTTAAGAATAAGTATATATATATAATTATTTTTAATATAAATTTATACGAGAATTTTTTAAATATATATATATATATATATAATTATATATATGTAAAAACCCAAATTCGTGTGTAAATTCTCGTATATTTTTTGGTGACAAATAAAGTTTAGGTGAGTTGGGTCTCGGGGCTCACCAAGGCCAGGGCAGGCCTCCAGGCTCTGTGAGCGCCTACAGAGGTACTTACAGATCGCCTACCAACAAGGCCCTCACATCAGCAGTGGGAAGAGTGTAGTTTATTTTTCTGGCAAAAATCATATGTTGGTCCCTAATATCTATCCTAAATTTTGTTTTGATCCCTAATATTTTTTGTTCCATTTTCATCCTTAATGTTTTTTAGAAGTTTCATAAAATATCTATAACTATTGGATATGATCATATCTCTCTCGTTTCAAACCTGAATGCGATAAAATAAGAGTTATGAATTAAATTTGATGAGTTCTTTCTTTACTCAATTGAAGTTATCAAAAAATAAGATAAAATTGGACGTGAAATCAGCCCAAAAAATGGGCTATTTATTTTATGAATTTTGGTCATATCTCTCTCGTTTCAAGTTCGAATACAAACAGAAATCAAAACTGTAATTTACTTTTGACGAGTTATTTCTGTATCTAGTTAGGACTGTTGACAAACAATGTCAAATAATACTCTAAAAGATTAAACTTTTATGAAATATAAGAATGAAAAGGAAAAACAAATAGGGATCAAAACAGAATTAATGGTAAACATTAGGGAACAAAATAGAGTTTTGGCCTTTTCTTTTTGGTCTGATGGGTGTAGTTTTAATTTGACTTGAAAACATTCTATCAGTTGCGCCTTAACTCTCTAGCCTTGAGAGTCGAGAGTTGAGCTACAAGGCTGGAGCTTCCAAATTCAAACTCAGAACTTTAGAACGTGAAACTGAATCTCCGGCGATGGCGATGGCGGTGGCGGTGGCAGTCAATCTCAGCCGTCCGTTTACCTGCTTGGCTGGCCAGAGTCCATTCCTCAGTCGAAACCCTTATCCCTCTAAACCAACCATTTCATGCTCATTTTCATCCCAACCCTTTAAGGTCATTCTCTCTTCTTCTTCTTCAAAAGAAATTATTAATACACTTTCCCATCAATAATGCGGAATGGAAGAGGTTAATGTTTTTCTTTTGTTTGGAAACACAGTTTAAGAGGCAGTATACGACTGTTATGATAGTCCCCACCGGAATTGGAGCTGCTATTGGTGGATTTGCCGGCGACTCTTTACCGGTGGCGCGTGCTCTTTCCTCTGTTGTTGATTGCCTTATCACTCACCCTAACGTATGTCTCTCTCTGGTTTCTCTCATAACCCTAATGAATTCATATTTACTATTTAATCTGCCTTGCTCATTTTCATTTTATTTTTTTTGTCAATCCGAAACATTTGTTTACTCATTCTACTTAGGTATGATTGGAGACTCATTAGCATTTTGCAATATAGAGGGGTTTTTGTTTTTTTTTCTTGTTGGAACATTATTAGTTCTTAAATCTATGGACTTAGAATCTACAATCTCGAGACAAAACTATTCAACATCTAATTAGCATCTAGCCCTTGGACAGTAATATCTAGGAACCCAAGTGTAAGTTACAACAATGTACATGTCAAAATGTCAAACAAATGAAAGATAAGAATTGGAAATGATGTAATTATCAGTGTTTTTGGTTTTTTTCGGGTCCTTTCTTTTATTTAGCATTCTAATTGTATGTGTATCTTGAAATTAGTTGTTCTTGTTAGCATGACAAGACTTTTGTCTAATATTAAGCTTGGGTTGAATAAATATTTCACTATGTCGTGTATCATCTAATATTTGAATGATGCATACCAATTAATATCCTGGTCCAGCTTATTTCACTACCAAACCATATAGTGTCTGGAATTGTAAGGATTTATTGTAGCCAGGTTGAAGAAGAAATGTACATTCTGTTTTGTTAGCTGTTTGACTTATCAAATTCTCAGGTTCTTAATGCAGCAATGCTCTACTGGCCTCTGCCTAATGCATTATATGTTGAAGGTTATGCTCTGGACCGATTTGCAGAAGGCTTATGGGCCTTACAGCCAGTCCACCAAAACAGGGTATGCCTCTATTTTTTTCTCATTGTGCTGTAGCCTTATTTAATACTTAGTCCTTCTCATGTGAAATTGCTGTGCACTTCATATGAATTTTTTTTTTTGATTTTTTTCTCATTTGATGCAGGTAGGCTTAGTTCTTGATGCTGGAATTGAGGAGGAGCTCCGTATTCGCCATTTACAAGTAGCTGACGCCGCAAGAGCTTCCCTTGGATTACCTATTTTGGAATACATTGTCACAGACTCCCCACTGAAGGTATGCATTATCCTGGTATCTTGAACTGACTTAATCACTGGTAAATCATCCTATATTTTCAGCTAATCATCCAGGTAATCTGATAAACAAACATAAAAAGAAAGTGTGCCAATTTGGCAATTAGATGTGTCTTCTGCACACTCTATCTGTTGGTTTGGTCCTACTTCTACCATCTGGCATGTTGATCTTGTAGTAGCTTATATTACCCTATCATATGTAGTTCTAAGTTTACCATCTAACATGAATGGAAGAGTTTGACTTGGAATAAATTTCACAGGTAGAGAAGTGGGTTGATCCAGAAAGTGGGAAATCAACAGGGAGGATTAAACACCCAGATTCTTTACTTAGAGCTGTAGAGACTTTACTGAACCAATCACAAGTGAATGCCGTTGCTGTTGTTGGACGTTTTCCAGACGACGATATTGAAGAAGTAGATGACTATCGGCAGGGAATGGTATGACAATAATCGTTATGGACATAGAAATGTATTGATGATAGAGAATATAATTTACTCTATTTGGAAGTTGTATTATTTTAAAAGTAATACCTGATACTGCTTTACTTTCTCTTCTTGTCTTTTATTACACTGCTTCCCCTGTGAAAGTAATCGCAGTTGCTCAACAATTTTGATCATCTCAGGGAGTAGACGTATTGGCTGGAGTTGAGGCAGTTATAAGCCATCTGGTTGTCAAGACTTTTAAAATTCCTTGTGCTCATGCTCCTGCACTATCCCCTTTTCCTCTCAGCCGATCTCTATGCCCGAAATCAGCAGCTGAGGAGGTTGGTAAACTCTTACCTTCTTTTTTTTAACAAGCAATTTAATTTATATAAATCTACTTATTAAATTAAATAAAAATAAAACCCTATGGGGAAGAGAGAGAATGAGAGCTAGAGAGCTCTTAAGCTATTTTACTTCCAGAAATAAGTTGTTTGTATCAAATGTTCTCATTCCACTGGCTAAGTGTAAACAAACTAGGCAGTGTATTGTTCTGAGATTACAAATGTCCATAAAAAGTTGGTTCAATGTATAAAATAATCAACTTGATCTCGAGGTTGCCTACATGTTTTAGGAGCATGCTACCTAGTATGCCGGTAAGCTGCTTAACTTAGAACTCAATAATTAGTTTAGCATATTTACAGATCAGTTAGACAATTAGTAGATCTGGAATGAGGGTCCAGAAATCTAACAACAATGAGTAAGATTAGATAGTCCTTCAATGTAATGATTCCCTTGGTTGCTTGAGAGAAATAGTTGCATCCAGCACTGTATACTACTCAATTTCGTACATGTTGCAATACAGAAATAGTATGAAAATTTAAAATTACTGATGAAAATAATAAAAAGTAGATTGGTGATGCTTTGCAAAGAAAAGGAATAGAAAGTCTACTTCCAAGGTAATGAGGAAATATCAAAATTTCAAAATATATAATTTATTTTCAATGTTGATTCCTGTAAATAGAAAATTCTTAAAGAGTCCTTTCAGATTATATATTCAGTTTTCACAATCCTTTCATTTGCATGGTAACATTTATTGTGAATAAAATATTCTGCTCTTGTTAAACAGCTAGGGTATACATTCCTACCATGTGTGCTTGCTGGCCTAAGTAAGGCTCCACAATACTTAGTCAAGAACTCTGAATCCTTGCATAAGTGTTGCATTTTGTCGAGTGATGTGGATTCTGTTATCCTTCCCAAAAATGCATGTGGAGGGGATGGGACTCTTGCTTTTGCACGAAGTGGGAAAACTAAGGTAAAAATCCAACCATATAATTATTAGTTTTATTTATTCAGTTTTCATGTTTCACATATCCATATCTCCTTATTTGAATATGCAAGAACAGTTTTGTTCTATTCAAATTTGACATTCTTCCGACCAGAATTCCGTCCTACCTATCTTCACTTCCAACAATTTCCATGATTCTCCGATTTAAGCTTATAGTTTTTTTATCTTCTTGCAGCCGCTTATAATTACTGTGGAAGAAAATGAAACTGTCCTGAATGATACCCCAGATAAACTTGGTTTTGAAACGGTACGTAATCTATTTTACTGGCCTTTAGATTTTAGTGACTGATACCATTGTATGTTGTATTTGATTAATGAAGTCAAGTGAAGGTGAATTACATATTTACAATAAATCATCAAAGTGGACACTTTGATTAATAGTAGGAAGCCAAAGAGAACTAATTCTGTTGAGAAACAATAGGCAAATTTCCTTGATCTAGAGTGTTCTAGAATTAGTTGGATTCTTTCGTTACTTGTGTTTCAGTATCGTATATTCTTTTGTTAATGAATTCACATCTACTGCAGTTACAGGTCTCTAACTATTGGGAAGCCATTGGAGTTATTGCTGCCCACAAGGCAGGCATAGATCCTTTCTCACTTAGAAGAGATAAAATTCATAACATCCGCTGCACTTCTGTGCCTGTCAATGGTTACTCCATTTCAAGGGAAAGAACTGTCTCCTCTCATTAAGCAACTTGAGTTTGATGATAATTTTCCTAAATTGTAAATACCATATGCTTCATGGTTACTTGTAAGTACATTTTGAGACTGGTCACAAGTTTTGATTCTCTACTGATCTAATTGATTTATACTTATTTGATTATCCTTTGTTAACATGACAGTAGGAGGAGCACTATGAGATCCCATGACAGTAGGGCATAAAAAATTCCACTTTGGCATCATCAAAATCAAAAATATTTTCTTAAACTTTGTTCATATTGAGAATGGAAAAACAATCTTGCATATCAATTACCTTATGAGGAGAACATATTGAAAGAGAATGAAAGAAAATAAGAATTTTTTTTTTCTTTTCTTCTCTTTTCTTTTATTTAAATGTAGAACCTTAAAATTCCATTTCATTTTTTGCTGATTCAAAATTAATAAAAAAAAAATTAATGATCAAAATCTTCCATGATTTCCTCTTCCAAATTGAGTTTCTAAACAAAAAGAAAAGAAAAAGAATTTCTCTTTCCTTCTCATCCTTTTCAAAATCTCACTGCTAAACATAGAAGGATCTGTACATGTTTTGAAAATTAAAAACAAAATTATATAATAAAAATATTTTCAAGACAAGAAAGAGATAGAGAAAGCGATGTACACATACCTCGTTCTAATCCACAACACACAATCAAGCATACTAAAAAAACGAAAAAAACAATATAATACAAAATGAAACAAGAAAAACAAAATATCTGAATGGTGTTTCTCACATGCGGCTAGTGATGCACAAGAATCACATGCCCATCAAAAAGTCCAAAGAAAAATATATAGTTGGGGTGTTGTTGTTGTGATTTGGTTCAATTCAAACCTATACTTCTGTCTTCTCTCGAGTCTGGTAAAAGCTTCTATCT
>QANZ01035749.1:0-45690 GCA_003254925.1 Chamaecrista fasciculata
ATCAAATAAAATGATTGGCCCTAGGGCACAATCTCCAACAGGTGGGAGAAGAGAGGGGATGAAGGAGATTGTGTAAAGTGTGTCTCTATGACTTCTCACCTTTAAAAATTGCCCTAGGGATGAATAATATATGAATTTCGGATCATCACCAATTGGAACGGGTCAAATCCATCGAGAAACGAGCTTGGACCTTATAATTAAAAATATTGCGTAGAAGCTGCCACTTGCTCGCCAGTTATGTGTAAACTAGTGAGTAACTGGCGAAGTACTCAAACTACACCAAACAATTCTGATTTAGTCTCTGGCTTATTTTCTTGTATTCTCGACTCTTCCTTGAGGCTTCCAATGCTTCAGACTTCATTCAAACCTATCAACGACACAAAAAATTATGTGAACTCTCAAGATAAAAAGGATCAAACAATTATAAACATAAAACCTGAGAGAAATCACACAATTAATTACAAAATAGTCCAATTATGCACTAAACCTCAAACTATCATATTTCATCATAAAATTAAAGATTATAAAGGCATGCAATTGAATCCTAAATGAGTATAAAATGCCCTAAAACATCATTGAAAACAATGATAGAATATAGTACGATCAATATGTGACTAAATTGTTTTAATTAGCCCCAACGTCTTTCTTTTATTTCCTATCATATATTGACTATCTTGATCATAATGTGAAGCACACAATACGTATAAAAGTAACTTATTGATTTCTTATCTTATGTTAGTATGAGTCATTGTTCTGTAAACAAGAGAAGTCTGTTAAATCTTAGATAGTTATGCTTCCTAATTACTAAGAAGTCGTGGAGTGTCTCTTAAGAATAATGTCTTTTCGAACTAATTATATTCTATATTTATATACTAATCTCCAACGAAATTAAGAAATATTGAATTCTATGGTTGTTAATGGTTCTTCTATTATTGTTATTGCTTCTATCGTTTTTCCTCGTCCTATATAATGTTCCAGCAATGGTGCTCCTTTCAAAGATATATAAAAAAATTAAAGCATTTGATGACAAGTACTTTAAGAGATGGCATGTAAGTCATAATGCACAATGAAAATATACCAAGAGGGGAGGGAGGGTGAATTGAAAATTATAACTTTTTCGTTAAGTGAAAACAATTCCTTAAACAGTTCCTTAGAATGTTTCCTCCTCGTTAAATTCCTTAACAGTTTTTTTTATGAAAATAATTCCTTAACTCAAATAATAGAATGCGGAATGTAAAGAGCTAAGAGAAGAGCAAACAACACAGCCAACTTTATAGTGGTTCAAATAAAGATACTAATCCCTATAAAAGGATTTTCTCTCTATCCTACGTCTACTCCCCAAGCACAAAGCAAGGGAATTTTATATATTGGGCAAAACTAACCAAGTTACAATTTGGAAGACAACCTAAGACTAGGATCAACCCAAGGTTTTATAAGTCTCTCTTTTATAGTTTCACCAAAAAACAAATCCTCTCGGGTAACAATAAGGTTTTTGTACAACTCCTCTTACAGTGCAACCACTCACGGATCACCCAAATCTTTCACAACAACCGAGGAAGGCAACCTATTACCACTAAGGATATAGAAGAACAAATCAGAAGTTTCAAGAAGAAGAAATTTTGGTTCTCTCACAAAGAGAATGATCACTAAGATCTTTTCCACAAAGGAATACACAACAAATGTGATAAATAGCTCTCAGCACTTGGCAGCTTGTATATTCTTTCAAAGTCAGTCATTCAGTAGTCATGAGCATTTGAATGTTGCAGCTTTATATATTTGATCTTCTTTGAAGTCTTCATAAAGAATGTTCTTGAATTGAGTCTCCAACAGCTAGGAATTGATTATCTTCAATAAAATATGATTCCATTGGTGTCTCATTGCTTTAGACTTCCTTCTATAGTTAATCTACTGACTTGATAATATTAAAACATTAAGATTCAGTTAGCTCAAACAAATTTGCAGATTGGCAAAAGACCTATTGGTGCCCCTAACGTTTGGGTCAGATTCAGTTATGCCCCCAACATTTATTTTGTGTCAGTTATGCCCCAACGTTTCATATTGTTGTCAATTATAGCCTAATCTCAACTTTTTTGGGCCAAATTCCTATTTTGGTCCCTCAAGTTTGCTCAAAGTTCTGTTTTGGTCCATCAACTCAAAGTCCTTCATTCACCATCATCTTTACCACTACCACCACCACCACCACCACCGTCAGCTGCAGCAACAGCAACACCATCGTCGTCACAAGTAGCACCACCGCCGCCACCGCCACTGCCGCCTATCTTTTCTGGCGAGGTTTGTCTTCTCCGACGAACTTTCCGGCGAGATACACAGTGACCCCGACGACTACGAAAACTCCTAATCCAAGGTTTTCTTACCTCTTGAGTTTAATGGCGGCTTGCCTTATGCGAACAAATGATCGGAAATAGTCAAATTCAACCTGTCAAAAAATTACAGAATAGCCGAAAATCATATTTCCAGTCATTTGTTTGCAAAATGCAAGCCGTCATTGAACTTAGGAGGTCAAAAAATCTTGGAGTAGGAATTTTCATAGACATCGAGGTCGTCGTGTATCTCGCCGGAAAGTTTGTAGGGGAAGACGAACCTCACCGGAAAATCTCGGCGGCGGTGGTGGTGCTGTTGTTGACGGCAGTGGTGTTGCTTCTGCTGCTGACGGTGGCGGTGGTGGTGATGGTGAAGATGATAGTGAATGAAGGACTTTGATCCGAGGAACCAAAATAGGACTTTGGCCCAAAAAAGTTGAGGTTAGGCTATAATTGACAACAATGTGAAACATTGGGGGCATAACTGAAATTGATCACAAACGTTAGGGGCACCAACAATTCTTTTTCTTTTGCAGATTTTAAATTCTTTCCTTATATTGGTCCTTGCCCACAATAAAGGAAATAAACTAGGAAACAAATTCCTTGACAAACTCAAATCGAAATCAGTCAACTACTGATTAAATATTTGATTAGCGAATGATTAGATACCAAGATATGTGATTAGCGCCTGATTAGATATACAGATATGGTCGGCACCTATTTTGAAAACTTTCCTTAAAAGATATCTTAATCAAATCTTAATTCAATAAATCAAGGATAAAATTCAATCTCTAATGATTTATCATGTAAAATTTCATATTTCAACATATATAATATTAAAATCAGATATCTTTACTACTTAAAAGTATGAGTTGGTGTCAACTTTCTCTTCCTAAAATACCCTTAATGAAATTATTTATTAACCCAATAATAAGTAAATGTCTATTGCTAATTACACGTCTTACCCTAAAGAGATGCAACTCAAACAGATGTGTCTATGAAGAGATATATTCAATAATGAGCAAATACATTCTTTCAATACTCACGAGTCACCAGTCAAGAGTCACAACGCGTAACTACTTCGGTGAAAACGACTTTAACAACAGTGTCATTATGTAAAAGGAATTCTTGTTGATGCTTGGCCCAAAATTTCGTCCCTTCCAAAAGTGTTTTCGTCGATGAATAACAACACCAACATGAACCCATTACCCCATCAAACAACACGATGTTGACTCAGCTTTCTAAGTTCTAACTACTGCTATTTCTACTTCCCTTTCCATTTTGTCCTTGAAACTCATTTTCTTCTCAAAAAGTTGACAAAAATTGCGATTTTTGTTATAGGCCGATGATAATTTTGCTTACTTGGAGTGGTTGTATCATTTCGTCGAACGCTTCTTCTCAAAATATTCTGCCGCATATCCCTGAAACATCTCTGTATACAGCAGTTATTCATTAAGAAGATTGTGAGAATCACAGACAAAATGAAAAATCAAATGAGAAGGAAATCTCTGAGTTTGAGTGACGCTGCCGATCGAGTGGCAAAGAGAAGCACAATATGAAAGATAAGAATGTGAAATAGATATATTGAATCAAATGAAAAACCATGATGCAACTGGACTTTGTTATTTATTTATTTTTCTACTTGTTATTATTTATGTTATTTTTTTTTTTGTATTTTTTATTTTATTTATGTTGTATATTTTTCTATTTTTTATTTACCCTTTATTTTATTTCATTGCTTTTATTTATTTATTATTTTTTATCTTTACTTATGCTAATTTATTTTGTGGTGTTTTTATATTTCTTATGTGCATTCTCTTATTTTCAAAAAAATAAAAAATGACAATCCAAAAAAAAAAATGTAAATTAAAAATGTAAAAATTAGACTTTGATATAAATTTATCATTACTAAAATCAATCACTTCATTACATTTCATTTCATTTCAATCAACTCAATTTTGGTTATGATTTATTAAGATTAATTTCTTCTCTTTCTCAATCACAAAAACATCTTAATTGATTTTCGAACTTCTTGGACTTTGTTCATTTAACTAAGTACGTAAGCCTTAAGCTTCACCTAAATTAAGTTGCATTTTTTAAATATAATAACTTATTGTTCTTATTTTGAGTTTATCTTATTTATTTTGTGAATATCTTATATTTCATTCTTTTTAATATTTTGTCATGTCAATATTAAACTTTGTTTTCCTTTCTCTTGTAATTTACATTTGCATATTTTTATTTTCTCTTTATTTTGTTTTAGAATGATTAATATTAAATTTTATTTTCTCTTTTATGAAGTTTAAGCATCCAAAAAAAAACTACAACTACTTGCTTTCACTCTTCTACACCAAGACCATTCATATATGATGAGCAATTGGTTAAAGTCTGTGACTAACTAAATCTCTTATCCTTCCAACGCACTCCCCCCATGGGCACCTACTTGGTAATAAATTATGTATGTGATTTATCATTGAGCACATTTTGAGTTCCACTATAATTAAGAAAAATTTAAAATAAGTTGCTATTTAGTTTAATCCTTTTTAAGTTTTCAATGTATGCTTGCCATTTAAACTTTAATAAGAATAATAATAATAATTAAGTCTATCTTTTTAATTCTAAAATTTCTAATATATGTCTCCATATATAGGTTGTAGTTTTTAATGATTTAATATCTTTCATTATGTTTATGCTTAGGTAATAGTTTATGATGATGTTCTATTTCTTAACAGAAGGGAAGAAGTTAGGTACATTAACATGACTATGACACTAAGTACTATAAAAATATGTTTACAAAAATGAATAAAGATGTCATATTGAGAAATATTAATTTCACAAACTTTTTAGTGTTGTCTCTTTCAATTCCTAAACTAAAAGAATTTTGTTTTTCAAAACTACATGGTAGAACAAAAAAAAAATATCAAGAACTTGACTATATGTTTTGACATTAATTTAACAACCATGCTTAGATAACAAATGGGATCACAAAAAAATAAAAATAAAAATAATGAGTTATTACTAATGTGATTATAGTATTGTGATTAGAGTAAGAATTTTTTGAGCTTGAAAAACATAACTATATTACACAAAATCTAGATAATTTATATATGTTAAATGAATTAGTACAAAATTACATCAAAGACCAATAATATATTATAAGTATAAAAATTATTTAAATTATAATAACTAAAAAACACAAATTATATGATAAATAACGCATGCAACGCACGCTACTTTTCACTAGTTTAATTAAAAATACTAAAGTGAGAATTTTTGTTAATTATCAAAACACATAATTTATATAAATTAAAAAATTGTACAAATTACAAAGAGTTATTGTAAAGATTGTAATCTTAGTAGTTAAGATTTGGGAATCTTGGGTAATCTTTTAAGGTGACTTGTATTTAATTAGTTGCTAGTTATTGGAGATAAACATATCTTAGTGGTTAAGGATTTAAGTAGTTGGTTCTATTATCCTAACGGGCCTTGGTAAATTAATCCTTATAGGACTAGGGTTTGAGATGCTGATAAATAGATAGCTAGGGATTGATGATCAGTAGTACATCATAAGATATCTCAGGAGAGACTCTTAGGGATACTCAGTTAGAGTTTATAAAGTAGAGATATGGGTGAGGTATGACTTAGCGGAGTGATTCATTCTTCAGGTTATTGTAAACCTGAATTCAATATAGTGAAATTCTTTGTTCTTGGGTGAATGTAGGCCACACTGACCGAACCACGGTAAATTGCTTGTGTTCATCTATTCTTCTCTATTTTCCGCATTCTCTATATTTTGTTTGATTTATGAATGTTGTTGGGAAATACTTTGAATCCTAACAGATATATATTAACATTTAACTAAATTTGATCAGACTCAAAAATGATTTTTTTTTTTATTTAAGACTCAAAAATGATTTAAGGCAACATGCTAAAAAAGTTTGTAAGAATTTATGTCTTTATTTGAAGAAGTAATAAAAATCTGGGATTCTCAAATATACTATTAAGGGAGTTGCTTAACCCCCTTTATTAAATTACCTCAATAGAAATATTATTTTTTTAAACGAAGTAAAGTTCTCCATAAAAGATGAGCCTTGACGCAAAAGTAAGGTTGCTGCCTGGTGATCAAGAGGTCACAGGTTCAAATCCAACAAACAGCCTCTCTGCAAAGCACATGAATAAGGCTGCATACATCTTAACCCTCCTCAGACCCCACCTAATGGAAGTCTCGTGCACTGAGCCGCCCTTTTTGGAGTAAAGTGCTGCAGATGAAACTTTAAGGGGCAAACTGAAACAAAGCCATAGTTTTGGGGGGTAATATGTAGTTTCCCCGGCCTTTCTATAGCTTTTCAGATTTTTGGATGCTTTTAACACGCATGGAGATTTGTGCAGCAACTATTGTGCTTCTTTTTCATCATTAATGAACTGTGAAGAGTGTTTCCATAGTGGAAATTATTTGGGCCACAGACACATTGATTTGAGGACCCAGCCAAATTGTTCACACCGCGTGGCTAATGTTAGGAGTGGCAGAATGAAATATATTAATAGTCAAAGTGTATTTTTGGTCTCGTAATTTTTGCCCAAGTTTCAATTTGGTCTAATAATTTTTTTTTGTCTTATTGTTTTGCCTCATATCTTTACAGCATGTTGTAGATTTGGTCTGATATCTATATATGGGCCAGGTTACAAAATTTGTCTCATATCTTTGGAAAAAGTTTTATCACTTATTCTACCTAACCCAAAAATATAAAACTAATTTTACACTTAGCTTAAAGATATGAGACCAATTCTGCAATCTGATCTAAAAATATGAGACCAAAGTTGCAATACAGGAACAAATCAGCAACTTGAACAAAAGATATGAGACTAAAAGTGCAGTAAAAAAGTTATCGGACCAAATTGAGACTTTGGTAAAAGTTATGAGACCAAAAATACATTTTGGCATATACAAATTAATTCCTTGAAGTTAACAAAAACTTATTTGCTCTGTTCTCTCAAGCCCGTGAAAAGCCATTACAAACCCTATCTTCTCTAAAGCCTTCAACGCTTCATACAAAATATTTTTCTCATTTGTTTCCATTAAAGTTTTGTCTGATTATGCATCACTCATTATTCTTTTACTTTCCACATGGGAATTGAAGGCACTTCTTCGATATATAGAAATGTGGCCATAATGCTTTCTATGTTCAAGAACGAGTCCGCCATTTGAATTTAGTCAATTTACTTTCGTTGAAATAAATCAGAAGTATTTAAAAAGTAATAATAATTATTTTTATTTTACATTTTAAAATAATAGAAGTCATAAATTAATAATTTTTTCATAACTTTTTATCTTTTTTATATTTTTTTATCTAATATCTTATTTATGTATAAGTATAATTTTATGAGATATAGTTATATCAAAGCGCTATGTAGTATTTTTAAAAATGTAAAAATTATCAAAGTAAATTAAATTAAAAATATAAATAAATATTATAAATACTAATAATGAATATTTCTATTACACACTGATCGGCCCAAATATGGACATATTATTTGGTCTTCTTTTTACGTGTTTATGATGATAATGTATGGTAATTAGACCAATTAATTTTCTAAGGGCTGAACTAAGGTATAACACAATAAAATGGATAAAAATAGGTTATTTAGTGTTTATTTATTGTATTTTATAAATAAGTGTTATTTAATGGGTTTGTCAGTATTTCAGATGTCCAAAACAGGGTCTAACCAAAGGGAAACATCTAGAATCAGCGAGAGGATCACAAAAAGCACAAAAAGTTTTGCGCCATCGTGTTGGGCCGCTGGCCCCAATCAGGACTTCCAGCGGCGTGGGACTCTGAGAGGAGTATGACGTCAGCAAATATCTTCAACGCGGAATTGGTGTTGCGCCATCTATTTGAGCCAGCGACTCAAATTGGAAATCTCGCGGCTCAGAATATTCCGAAGTATTAGAGTATGTTTTGGATGGCTAGTATTCAAGATACGGAGATAATAATCGAAAAATTGCGCTTTTTGCGTTGCGCCCCCGTGTTGAGCCGCCGGCTCAGCTGACGGCTCAAGTCCAAATTTTTTCCTTGACTTGCGGATCAAGCATATTACTCAGGACTATAAATAGAGCTCGACGTTTCATTCTCAAATCGCCACTTTCGAATCCGAGAAACGCCCCAGCACCTCAACTGGTGGCAGAATAGAGTACAGTAGAGTAGTCATCAATAGGTTTCTCCAAGATGAGAGCCTAAACAACGTTCATCCTAGAGGAGAATCCGAATGAAGCCTGAGCTCAACGGTCGTCGATGTCCAGGGAGTTTTTATTATTATTTATATGTTTAGTCTTAGATAATAGTCATTAGATTGTTTTAATTCTTCCATAAACAATATTAGTGTGTTTGTTTCACCATTAATAAAGTTTGCTCTTGCACAGTCAGTTGAATTGTGGTCGTATGACAGAGTGATCTATCTATTGTTTATATTATCGCCATTGCTTAAGGATTGTTATGTTTAATTATAAATCGTTTACTTGGTTTGAGTCGTTTATGATTATCATGATTGATCCATATTTCGTGTATACGAGATATCATATTGGATGTGGTTTTGATTGACATAATTATAATAATAACTTCTTGATTATCGTTTTTGGGCTAGGATGGTAGACTTCGTGATTATTCTCTAGGGATTTCATATTCTCATCTCCATTCACTTCTTTTATCTTTTCTTTAGTTTCTTTATGTTCTTTATTATTTTCTTGTTTTCATCATAATAATATTGCTAACCCACAAAACATTAGACCTGAATTCACAATTATTTACACAATCGATTGTTATTCTCGTACAAGGAGTTCCTTAGAGATCCGACCTTGGGTTGTGCACTATATTATATATAAATATAATATTCGGGCATAGCTTGAGTAATAATTTTTCTCCTCATTCTTATAATTATAATAATTCTTTCGATTCTTCTAATTACAATTATAATTATAATTATGATTCTTCATCTTATTATACTAATTCTTCTAATAATTGTTCTCCTAGCTATTGTTCTCCGATGACCAATGGTTACCCAAACCAATATGAAGGCTATGGATCGATCCAAGAGACTAATCAATCGACAGAAGACTTCATACTTCAACAGATAACCGAGATGCTTGATCAACGGAATTCAATGTTCCGCGAAATGGGGGAGTTTGTGAAACAAACAGTAGAGGAGATCAAGTCTTGTGGAAGTAACCAATATCGAAACAGTGATAGCCATCAACAAATGGATCAACAAGTCAAGGAGGGCGAGGCATCACGCAACCTCATGCTACCTCCTAAGCAAGTCGTGGAGTCAACTCATTCTCAACTTGAGAGATTAGATTGAGCAACATCTTCAAGATTTCATTTTAGAACCTGCACAAGTTCTGAGCAAGCAACAAAATGCGGTTCATGAGCCATCAATTGAGGAGGACAGCGAAGATGAGGATGAAATTATTGTTATTGATGAGGGTAACACTAAGTCTATTGATGATAATTTCTCTATTATCTGTTCTTCTTTCTCTTGTGATAACGTAGGTCTACAATGTAACGAGGAAGATCATGCGATGCAAGACGAGACTAAAACACACACATCTAATATTCTTGCATGCAATGACTCTTCTACCCCCTTATCTGACCTCGTGGCTCACTTTGAGTGTAACGATGATGAGGCCTATTAAGGATTCATTCGATGGTTCATTCATGGCGAGGTGACTGACACATACAACAAATTATTAGAAGACGAGCAATCTCTTAAGGAAAACCTAGAAGGAGGAGAAGAATTAGCCAAGGAAAGTTTCAAAGATGGAGGTAACACGACTTTGATTGATCATACTATTTCTGTTACCTCTCTTTCCTTTTCTTGTGATGAAACAGGTAAGCAATGTAGTGAGGAAGATGGAACTAAATTGGAAGACTTCAATCTTCATGAATATGATGAATCTCTCCTCTCTACCCAATTACCTGACATAGATAGCCCTTGTAAATGCAATGGTGGGCCCTGTCAATATTGTCAAGAAGTCGATGATTGGCCCACCTTGGAAGCAGCTGAAGTTTCTAAGGACAAGGTGCTAACAGAAAAAGAAGAATTAGAAGAAGAATCCGAGAACCCACCTTCGCAAGGAATTTGCGAACAACTTGAAATAGAGAAGCCTCCTCTTCCTCATATTGATTTTGTTATTCCTGACCCTATTTCCACATCACCTTCTATTTATGATTATATTTCTTTATGTGGTATAGGTGTGAAGGAAACTATTAAAGAGGAGCACGCTGACCAGAGGGAGGGGAACTTCATATGTTCCCTCGAGCGCCGACGCCTCCTGCCCCTCTAGATTTTCAAAGAGAATTTGAAGCTGGATTAAGCTTCAAGTTGTTTCTTCTCCCCACTTATCTCTTATTCATTAATTTCGATTTTATTTGTGAGATAAGCGTGGGGGAGAAAACAACTCCAGTAGGTTAGCTTTTATTGCTTTCAGTATTTTATTTTATTTGTTTTTTATTTTGTTTTCGTTTGGCTGACCAAAGTGATTTGGTCAGTTTGGATCAGCCCAAGTTATCTTATTGTTTTCAAGTTTTTAAACTTTCGTTTTTATGATTTTGTTTCGGTTTTTATTGAGTCACACTCTCTGATCATTATTATTTGAGCTCTAAAAAAAATTATATTCTCCTCCGGTCTAGAAAGGGGAATTTCTGTCCTTTTCTTAATAGCCCTTTTGCAAAATAATTTATTTTTACTTTGTTTATTATATCTCCCTTTTATTTTATTCATTGTTCTTGTGGATTAAGAACAATGCAAGCTTTAAAGTGTGTGAGAGTGATAAACTTTGCAAGTTTATCTTTATGGGCTATTTAATAATTTAATTTCTCGTTATAATTCTAATACTATTCCCATTTTAAATTTCCTCTTTTCTTTCCCTTATTTTTTATTATTGCCCTTAAACATTGAGGACAATGTGTTCTTCTAAGTGTGGGGGAGAGAAGAGTGAAATTCACACTCTTATCTTAGTTCTTTACTCCTATTTAATTCTAACATTGGGGACAATGTTAAGTTTTAAGTGTGGGGGAGAGGAGTAAGTTAGAGTAACTTACATTTTGGTTTACCAACAAATTTCAAATTTTAGGTACTATTTTGAAAAATCTTATAAACTTTAAAATTTAAAATTATTATTTTTGCCCATTTATCTTGGTGTTTGATTTGAATTTTCTACACTTTTATTTTTCACTTTTTAAGTAGTAGTCGAATTAGTTGAACTCTTAATATGTTTTAAAGTCTTCACTAAACAATTTCATATTTGTGATAAGAGTTAGTCTTAGTTGTTTTCTAGAGCTTTAGAATAATCTGAGTAATTTTCTAGGTTTAGTAGTATTGTTTAATTTTTATAGACCAATTTGAGAGAAACCCAGCCTAGTTGGAAGTTTAAGCCTAAATATTTCCTATCTTTTGAGTGACATTTCAGTCTCTTAGTTTTGTTTTCTCTAGAACTTGTCTTAATTCTTGGTCAAAGCTTTATGTGATTAAATATCCTTAATATGATAGAGGAACTTGTTTCTTCACCCTTTTATCCCAAACACTAGCCATAAACACATTATCCCTTGTTAGCCCCTTTGAGCCTTTTAACTAGGTGTTTTCAAAATGACTCGGCATTTCTTTTAGTAGAAGTTGTTGCCATAATCCTTGTTTTGTTTTCATCTCTCTTAAGATTGGGTTTGCCAGTTATATTCACAAAAATATATGTGAAAAAAAAGTAATTTGCAAAATAAAAGAAAAATCAAGAGAAAAGCAAGAGAAAAAGTCTGGTCAAACAAAAGGAGAGAGTATTGTTCTTATTGACTCTCCATATATATGTGCTTCAAGTAAGATTGGAAATTTCCCTTAGAAAAAGAGGATGAGAATTTCATGAGGATGTTGGTTACCAAGTATACTAATTTGAAATTTTGTAAATTAAACACCAATTTTCCTTCTTTTCCCTCTTTATTTCTTCTTACAAATATTAACCTTTATTCTGACATTACAACCCTATGAAAGACCTCTTGATTTTGGATTATTTGACACTTGGGTGGAGACCTTGAGAATTTTTACAAGCCTATAGTAGGAAACTTAGTCTAAGAAATGACTTGAGAGAAAAATACCCAATTAGTGAGGAGAGCGATACTCTTTTGGAATTGGTCTTATAGAAATTAGATCGCACTACTTTACAGAGTTACTTTCTTGGTGAATTCTCTAGCTCTAGGTTATGACTATGTGCTGGCCTTGAATCATGAACTTGGGAAAGTTCCTTGATTCTTTGGCATGTTATCTTTTCTTCTACTTCGTACCTTTGCCCAGGAGTGCAAAGTCTTAAGTGTGGGGGATTTGATCAGCCCAAATATGGACATGTTATTTGGTCTTCTTTTTACGTGTTTATGATGATAATATATGGTAATTAGACCAATTATTGTGCTAAGGGCTGCACTAAGGTATGGCACAATAAAATGGATAAAAATAGGTTATTTAGTGTTTATTTATTGTATTTTATAAATAAGTGTTATTTAATGGGTTTGTCAGTGTTTCAAATGTCCAAAACAGGGTCTAACCAAAGGGAAACATCTAGAATCAGCGCGAGGATCACGAAAAGCACAAAAATTTTTGCGCCATCGTGTTGGGCCGCCGGCCCAAATCAAGAATTTCAGCGGCGCGGGACTCTGAGAGGAGTATGACATCAGCAAATATCTTCAGCGCGGAATTTGCGCTGCGCCATCGATTTGAGCCAGCGGCTCAAATTGGAAATCTCGCGGCTCAGAATATTCCGAAGTATTAGAGTATGTTTTGGACGGTTAGGATTCAAGATACGGAGATAATAATCGAAAAATCGCGCATTTTGCGTTGCGCCCCCGTGTTGAGCCGCCAGCTCAGCTGACGACTCAAGTCCAAATTTCTTCCTTGACTTGCGGATCAAGCATATTACTCAGGGCTATAAATAGAGCTCGACGTTTCATTCTTAAATCGCCACTTTCGAATCTAAAAACCGCCCCAGCACCTCAACTGGTGGCAGAATAGAGTACAGTAGAGTAGTCATCAATAGGTTTCTCCATGATGAGAGCCTAAACAGCGTTCATCCTAGAGGAGAATCCGAATGAAGCCTGAGCTAAACGGCCGTCGATGTCCAGGGAGTTTTTATTATTATTGTTATGTTTAGTCTTAGATAATAGTCATTAGATTGTTTTAATTCTTCCATAAACAATATTAGTGTGTTTGTTTCACCATTAATAAAGTTTGCTCTTGCACATTCAGTTGAATTGTGGTCGTATGACAGAGTGATCTATCTATTGTTTATATTATAGCCATTGCTTAAGGATTGTTATGTTTAATTATAAATCGTTTACTTAGTTTGAGTCGTTTATGATTATCATGATTGATCCATATTTCGTGTATACGAGATATCATATTGGATGTGGTTTTGCTTGACATAATTATAATAATAAATTCTTGATTATCGTTTTTGGGCTAGGATGGTAGACTTCGTGATTATTTTCTAAGGATTTCATATTCTCATCTCCATTCACTTCTTTTATCTTTTCTTTAGTTTCTTTATATTCTTTATTATTTTATTGTTTTCATCATAATAATATTGTTAACCCACAAAACGTTAGACCTGAATTCACAATTATTTATACAATCGATTGTTATTCTCGTACAAGGAGTTCCTTAGAGATCCGACCTTGGGTTGTGCACTATATTATATATAAATATAATATTCGGGCATAGCTTGAGTATTAATTTGTCGGGCACTAACGAAGAGTGCCCGGTCACACACACAAGAAACCTTATATTTGATGTGATGCAGAGCTGGTTGAAGGTTTGATGAAATTGTGTATGAAAATGAGAAGTAGAAGAGGAAGAATATTCATGTATGTATGTATATGGCAGTAGAAGAGGAAGAATATTCATGTATGTATGTATGTATGTATGTATGTATGTATGTATGTATGTATGTATGTATGTGTGTATGTATATGGCAGTATTTGAATTCAGCTCAAACGGTAAATTTGGTCACATATTTTTTGGTCAGTTCCTAATTTAGTTATGTATCTTTTTTTGTTGCACTTTTATTCCTTTATTTTTGCAAAAGGTTCTAATTTGGTCCCATATATTTTGATCAGGTTGAAGAATTGGTCTTATATCTTTGCAAAACATTCCACCACTAGTTTCACCTGACCCGAAGATATATGATAATTTTGTACGTGACTCAAAGATATGAGATCGAATTGGGACTTGACTCAAATATATAAAACCAATTCTATAATAAAAAAAGTACTAGATCAAATTGAAAATTTAACAAAAAAATATGAGACCAAATTTAGACTTTAATCTAGAATTCATTTGTATATAAAATAAGTAGTGGCTTAGTGCCATGTGGTGAGCTCAGATGAGAGCACATGGCTTCTCTCTCATTCCAAGCTCTTTACCACAGGTTTTGGTGAATGGTTGAGGTTTTCTAGAGAATCAGCTGCAGGCAAAATCACCTAATTAATTCCCCTTAAAATAAATAAACCCTAGCTAGCTAAGCTAACCACTTACCCCTTAATTACTCCACTTTCATCTTAATATCCTTAATTAATTACTTTAGGCCCCCATTAGGGCCTATGCCCTACGCCAATGGGACACTTGGGAACTGTGACTACCTTTGTTATCACACACCACCTAAACTACCCTATAAATATAATAATCACCTACCTATATCAGTAGATCTCTGTGCATGTTTGCCAGTGAAACATATTACATATCCAAATTAAAAGCAGTATAATTTATTAAGGTCAAAACTTTAGATTGATCCCAAATTTATGGGGTAGATTTTAATTAGTCTTAAAGGTTTTATTTATTTCAGATTAATCTTTTATGATTTCTCAAATTAATCTCAAACTAATGAATATATATATGTACGGTATACTTTTGATAAGTACTTTCTCTATCGAATTGAGGCTGTAAAAAAAAGGAGATTAAATCGAGTCCCAAAAGTGAGTCTTTCACAGTCAAATATGTGAAGTTGGTGATATCTTTCTCATTCCAAATTTGAAAGCAACAAGTTCGAAACTAGCTATGTGTTAACTCTTGAAGAATTCTTTCTCTAGTCAGTTAAAATCATTAACAAATGAAGTCAAATTGCATCCTAGAAATAAGTTTGAGACCAACCAATTTAAAAAATTATGAAAATAAGTACCACCGATCTAAAACAAACAAAACATTTAAGATTAATTTGAAATCTATCCCACACATTTGGGAACAATTTGAGGTTATGACCAATTTATTAACTATATATATTGCTTCACTTTCAGATTTCATTTCTCTCTAATCCTACTCACTAGTGATATTAGATCACTAGTTGATTTATTCCCTCACTCCCTAGCTCACCCTCATCTATGATCTCTTGATTTGATTCCTTGAAGCCATAATATATATAAACTCTAGCTACTTAATTAGCAAGATCTACTGAATATATGATCTGCATGTAGTTGTATTATATATCATATATTTGATGTATGAGTTTATGAGATACCCTTCATAATTAACCATATATACTCTCCTCTTCTCTTTTTCCATCTACTAGCTAAACCAACAAAAAACCCCTTTCTTTCTTTCTTTTTCTTTTGACTATACTTTTTGTCCAGGTCACAAACTATAGCTAATAGCTCTAGGCTCATTTTTTCTTTTTGCAATCCATGAAGTGGGAAAGCAAAGTAATCTCTGCTAGTAATCAAATGCTTTCTTGCTTGTGCTTATTATTCAAAATTCCACCACCACCACCATTGTCATCATCATTATCATCATCTTCATCATCTTCTATAATATTATCATGGATCATTTCTGCTATCTTGATGCTTTTTTCCACTTACCTAGTGATTGGATTTGGGTTTTTATCTGTTCTTATTATTCTCTTCACATTTCTAGTGCTAATTCTGTCTACTATTCTCTTCTACACTTGTGCATCATCAACAAATCACAGAGCAGTAGCAGTAGCAGTAGCAGATAATAATGATGGATTAGTAGAAGAAAACCCATATCAAAGACCAAACCCAGAAGAAGAAGAAGATGAAGAAGAAATGCTTATGATGTCACCAACCAGATCTATAATTTCAACTTCATGTGATATTGGGTCAGATTCAGAAATGGATGATGGTGAAGGATCCATTATTTCTGATGAGGAAAGCCTCATAGAAATTGAACTTCATGATGATGAGGGCATGAAGAACTTCAAATACTGCACTAGTTTGCATCAGAAGAAGAAAGAGTTATTATTAATGGAGTTGTTAGCAGAATACAATGATATGATGATGAACAACGAGGAGGACAACTTGATAGAGATTGACATATCCATGGGTTCCATTAAGTACTCTTCAAGGTTTGAAATTCAAGCATGAAAAAATTCTGTTATTATTATTATTAATTAATAACCAGTATATATATAATAAATTAAATAGCTCTATATATATATCTCATCAAACTTTTATTTTTTGTTTTTTGATCCACACCTTGATGTATTTGGTTGGATTTTGCAGTGTAAAATTAATACATTAATTGATTCACCATATATATATATATGCTTAATCATCTTGTGTTATAAAGTGCATCAGTGCAGTGAGAAGCTTCTGTTTTTGATACCCATAAATTAAAGTTAAAGCGCTTGTTTTGTTTTATGATTTATGACTCTTCCTTCTTCCTTTTGACTTGGTAGTGCACATTAAAGCAAACAAAGTTTCAAAAAAGCCAAATTTCAGTACTGTGCCATTTTCTTTTTCATTCAGACATTCACATTTATTCTAGTTACATTTTTACGCTTTAATTTATTATTATTTATATTTAATGGTTTAATTTAATTTGGACCTATCACCTATTATTTATATCAGGTTCAGGTATATAGTACGATTTGCGGTTGAGATTTTATCAGACATATATTTTTGTATATATTCTCTTTTGCTTTTAGTATATGCTCAAGTGATGATTAATGGGATGAGTCGTCGCAGTCACTCATCAACATTATTTTCTGCAATATGTATGATTCAGATCTTAACTTATTGGCTTTATTACCATTTTCATGAACAGTTCATGAGATATGGATGTATATAGCTAGAGAAGATATATATAGATAGATACTAGATAGATAGATAGATAGAATTCGTTGATCTATTTCAATTTTCATGATTTATTTTGACCCTTGGTTGATGATCTCTGTCGGAATGAATTGAGATTTTTGTTGTAAGTAATGTTGTTAGAATTGAATTGGACTAGTTTAAAGGCTGGCCGGACTAAAAGATAAATTGGTTTGACTCTAGTTAAAAGTCTTCTTTTTTTTTTTCTCAAGGTATCCCCAGCCCGATAGATCAATGACTAATCATTCGCGGATCGATGTTCCATTTAAAAGTCTGTCGCTGGTCAATTGGTTGCTATTAAAAGTCATTGTTGGATTGAATTGGACTAAAAATAATCATATCATGATTGTTAGAATTGAGTTAGACCGGCCAACTGCTAAAGAACTATTTGATTCAATTAAAATTAAAATTATATTTTGATCTTCCATATATTAATATTTTTTTCAATTTAGTTCCTCAAAAAATTTATTTCACAACTTATTAGTCCCTTAAAAAAAAAGAATTCCTCTATTTAGTCCCTTAAATTTTTTTTTGTTATTAATCTTAATCTCTCTATATAAATTATTGTATTGTAACATTAATTATTTGTGATAAATTATGTTATAACTATTTACTATTATTATAATTTTAACATATATTTTATATATTGTTTATAAATTAATAATTATTATTTATTACATCATTAAATTCAATCATCGATTCGATCGATTACTATGAGTCGAATACTTTTCTAATTTATTGAAGTTCGGCATAAGTCACAACTCACAAGTTATAAAAGATAAGGCCAAAGTACAATTTTGGTCCCTTATCTTTTAACTAGGTTTGCAAATCAGTCAATTGTTTTTTGTTTTGTTATATTTTTTGTCTCACGTCTTTGGAAAAAGTTTTATTGTTAGTCTCACCCCCATTTCCATCCCTCCTCCTCCGTTAACACTGACGTTGCATGCTGAATGTGACATATTGAAGGCTAAAGTGTAATTCTAATCTCTTATCTTTGGGGTAACTTGCAATTTTGGACATCATATATATATATATATATATATATCTTTGTTTTGCGATTTTGGTCCTATATCTTTTCCAAATATTTCACTCATTGATCCCAACGACTAAATATGGTCATATCTCTCTTGTTTTAATCTCGATTGCGATCAGTTCTGAGCCACGGGTTATTCTTGACGAGTCCTTCTTTGTCCAATATAATTAGGACCTTCAGTAAATAATGTCAAATTGGACTACTCATTTCATAGTGAAAAGGCGAAGTTGGTTATATCTCTCTCGTTGCAAGTATGGTTACAGCAAGTTCGAAGCTATGTGTTTCTCTTAACAAGTCTTTTTTTCTTTTTTGTTGGAAATGTCAGCAAATAAGGTTAAATCGGACTTGAAAATGACTCTGAAACCAAAAAGTGAAAAATTATGAAAAATCACTTTTGGATTCGATTTGACCTCATTTAATGATGGTCCCAAATAAGTAGAAAAATGACTCGTCAAAAGTAACTTGTAGCTTTGAACTTGTTGCAATCAATTGAATTTGGAATGAGAGAGATATGACAAATTTTACTCATTTGATTATGTAGCGAGCAGCCCACTTTCGAAGATCAATTTCACCTTGTTTGTTGAGATCCCAACTGAACAAAGAAAAAATTAGTCAAAAATAACCCATGGCTTAGAATTCGTCGTAATGAGACTTAAATTGATATATATATATATATATATGCATCGTATAATCAAAGCCTCAAAGGCCTATGTTCTGTTTTATTTTATTTATTAATTATTTGGCTTTGGTTAGGTCTGATAAAGAACTCCTTTGTTGAATTGAGTAATGAGGAGTGTACATATACACCAGAAAACTTGATATTGTAAAATGTAACAACAACAACCATAAAATGATAGAAAAACTTGATTTTTTTTTTAAATGAAAGTCTTAACAAAAATATTTTGTTTTTTAATTTTGCACAAAGTAAAAGATTCAGGAGATCTGTCATCACTTTTTAAAGTTCAAAAAGATTTTGTACAATAATTAAATATTAAGAAGCTTTATGTATTTTCACATAGTCATATAGCCTAAATACTTACCCAAGCCCAATAACCTATGGCCAATAAGCCTAAAACCAAATCACCAATGAGTCTCATGTCACTATGCTAGGATTTGCACTTGAGCTCCACACCTGAAGAAGTCTATGGTGACACCCCTCCCACATCTCTGGCCTCTATTTTTTTCTCTTTCTAGTTAGTTGTTCTCCTTTTTTTTTTTAGGAATGTGTGTATGTTATAAGCTACTAAGAGTACTATAATGATGGAGTTATATATATATTCTTTAGAGTACATTAATGAATGAGTGATTACACCATAGACTGGAGTGCATAATCACAAAGGAAATGTTACAAATTCAATAGTCATTTATCTTGATATTTTGTCATGGATATATTTTGTTACACAATACATGCATATATCTGCATATTTACAATGAAAAAATTATTGTAAGAAATTAGAGAGCCACATGCGCATGTGATATAATTTTATGATAAAAATCCAACAAACTAGAATTTTTGCTAACAAAGTTAAACACTAGTAGATTAAAATGAGTAAACTAACAATTTGATCCATGAAAGAGCATTAAGTTAACAGTTCAGTCTTTAAAAGACTAAAATATATAATTTAGTCAAAAAAAAAATAGTATACTTGTTAGTCTTTTTTAATCATAGACTAAAGAGTATATCATTTGATTGTTTTAGAGACTAATGAATATACTACTTGATTATTTCAGATACTAAATTACGTATTTCAATCTTTTAAGAATCGAGTTGTTAACACGTACGACACTTATTAAGAAACCAAGTTGTTAGTGTTCTATTAAAAAATTGTAAACCACATTCTTGTATCAAAGTATAGCCAGCCTAAAACATATATTTGAAATATAATGGATGAAATGCTCAAATTGGTCCTAAATGTATGTCTCTCATTTCATTTTGGTCCTAAATGTTTCAGAAGTTTCATATTGATCTTAAATGTTTCTATTTAGTTTTATTTTAGTCCCAAACTACTAAATATGGTCATGTCTATTTTGTTTCAAGTTCAAATGTGATGAGTAGAAAGCTATGTGTTGTTTTTAAAACTATTTTCTCTATCTAGTTGGGACCGTCAACAAATGAGATCAAGTTGAGTTCGAAATTGGGTCGCTTGTTTCATGGTCAAAAAAACAAATTTGGTCATATTTCTCTTGTTTCAAATTCGAATACGATGAGTTAATTAGAACAACATGTTTCCGTTAATGAGTTCCTTTTCTACTTAGTTTGGACTATTAATAAAAGAGATCAAATCATGTTTGAAAGTGGTTTTGAGACTAATTTTTCATACTTTTTTACATTTTTGTCCAAAAGTCACTTTCGAGTTTGATTTAAACTCATTCACAAACAGTCTCAATTGGGTAGAAAAGGAACTCAATTAACCTATAATTCTGAGCTCGTTGTATTTAAACTTAGAACAAGAGAGATATAATCAATTTGTTTGTTTAACTGTTAAATAAACAACCCATTTTCAAGATTTAATTTGACCTCATTTGTTAATGGACTCAATTGAAAGAGAAAGTACTCATCAAAAGAAACATGTAGTTCTAGACACATCACATTCAATTTAAAACAAAAGAGATATGACCACATTAAGTAGTTTTGGACCAAAATGAAACTAAATGGAAACATGTAGGACCAATACTGAAGCACAAAATTAGGCTAAGAGAGTCTTACCTTGAGTTTTCTTGAAATGATATGGGACAATGCCTAGACGAGGAATGAAACCTACAAAAGAGAGACGCATAGGGATAGCTCCTTATGAAGCTACTCTGAAGCTTAAGTAAGTGAAGTGTTTGAGATGATATGAGTTTTGAGTGTAGAAGATGCATTACCTTTGTTAGGGTTTGCAGTTTGCTATATATACTCAAGGGAGAGTGTCGTTGTTGTAGTTGGTATAAGGTATTTTGGTGATGTTGACAGACGCATGATAATCTCTTGTCTAGGGAGCATATCCTACTATATCAAGATTCAATGGTCGATTTTCTGGTTGTAGGAGTGATTTCCCAATGACTTTAAACAGAGTATGTATGTACAAGTAATAAATGTGGACCGCCATTCGCTCATTGGGCGGGTGACACTTAAGTCACTATCAGCTGTTACGATGGCAAAATAGTACAACATGATTTGAGGAATTGTCTTTTATGGATATCCGCACATCAAATGCGAAGATCTTTGCATTAAATGCGATTTGCTTCATGAACCTGGTTGACAATGGAATTAGAGCAAGTTATAGGAGTGAGTCATCTTTGCGAGTTTTGTAAATGATGTATATCAATTACAAATTTTTTAGAATATTTAAGATCAAAATAAACTTAGAGATATATTTATGACTAATTTAAACATTTCACAAAATATAATTTAGCCAAAACAAAGTAATAAGAAGATAAAAGAAATAAAAGCGAGATATTTGAAAAAGTTGAAGAGCGTATAATTAAGTGATCGAAGATAAGAGATACGAAATGAACTGATAAATGAGAGAGAAACAAGTAAATAAACTGACGGATTATGGTTGAACAAAGTATTGCGTTTTCCCATTTAATAATAATTAACTGGTCCATTTAAAAAATAATAATTAAAACTGGTAAATTCTGAGACAATCTATCATGTGTAGGCCCGAACCATTGAATAATTAATTGATCCATTTTGATGTTGTTTATTTTATTTATTCAAAATTTGGTGGCTCGTTTCTGTCATTCCTTTAATAATTTTTTTTAAAAAAAACACTGCTCACAACAATCTGTGAATGAAATGTATTAAAAACAATCTGAAGTATCTTATGTTAACGGGCATTAGATTTCGGTCTTTAATGAAATGTATCAAAAATTAATTAAGGTAAGAGCCCAGAAAGTTGAAATGATAAGCAATGTTATTAGTGGATTGATTAGGGGTGTCTAGTGATAATAGGCCCAATAAATTGGCGCTCTAAGGACCTGGACTGATGGCGATCAAGGCCCATTTGGAAATGACTTGAGGCCTAGAAGACTTAGGCCATAGGCGTTCAAGGGCCCATCAAAGGAATCCCTTGGGTGAGAACGCCAAAAGAGCCCTACACAAGCAAGGCACCAAGCCTCTCGTGGCAATCGATAACGCCAATAGCCAGGCGTCCAAAGAAAGAGTCCTAGCATGGTTAAGGCTCCAAACGCCCTACGTCGGTCGAGGACGCCAACAACCAGGCGTTCACGAGAAATAACAACTTACTCCCGTATCCTAACCAACAGATCTGCGAGGATAACGGACAGTTAGGATTTCCACCAAGATCACAACTGATTTGGCCAAATCAGTTAAGATCATAGTCGACCATATCTAGGTCAGGAAGATCTCACTTCCCCAGTATAAAAGGACAGCTCCTCTACTGGAAAAAGGTACGCACTATTACCATTTACACATATTATCACTCTCAAGCTATTTACTGACTTAAGCATCGGAGGTGAATCGCAGGGCCACCCCTGTGCTTTCATTGACTTGCAGGTGACTTCTGACCCAAAGTTGCCTCATCGAACCAGGTAATGCCCTACGGCCAAAACCAGGTTCATCACTGGCGCCGTCTGTGGGGACTTTCTATTCAAAGTCCAGATTTAATTTATAAAAGTGTTGATCTTGATTTAAAATTTTTCTTTGGATTCATGAACGATAAGGTTAGATCATATACGTTTTTCCCAGTATCTTTGTTTTATCTAACCTGTGTGCTTCATCGAACCAGAGAACTAGATGACATCTACAGAAATCGGCAAGATGACATCTACTCCAACTGATCAACACGCTTCTGGAGCCTCAGTAGCTCAATCCGCACAGGATTCGACGCTTGCTCCACCCCCAGGATTTCCTACTGTCCAAGAAGCCCCTACGCTGCCCAACCCAGCGACTACAGGGCAAATTACCATAACAGCGGAAGACAAGATTGCTGCACTGAAGGCTGACATGCACATCGAGATGGAAGCACTCCGGAAGGACATCCGTGATCTGATAACAAGCAAGGGAAAGCAGGTTGCTGAGGATGCTAACCCAGAGCCCATATCACTGGAAGAAAACCCAGGAAACCAAGAACAGCGAACTCCTATGAGCAATCAATCACCTATCCAGGTGGCAACTCAGCAGCAGGCCCCTGGCCAAACTACCCAGCTTACCCAGCAGCAACCTTGGGTGGGCGCTTACTCCTATCAACCTCAGGGTTACTATTACCCACAGGGGTATTATCCCCAGTATTACCCTGGGTATGGCGTCTATGGAGGATCCGCTGGAATGTACCAGCCCATGAGCACCTCAGCACCAGCGCCAGAATCGGCGCCCTATGGAAGAATGGCTGGAATGTACCATCCCATGAGCGCCACGGCACCAGCGCCAGAATCGGCGCCCTATGGAAGAACTGCTGAAATGTACCAGCCTATGAACGCCCAGGCACCAGCGCCAGAATTGGCGCCTCCACCCCATTCGCCGTTACCAACTACAACGCCCCCACTAGCTGAGGGAATATTTGCCCCTCACGTGCAAGCTGTTGAACTAGACAGACATTACAAGATGCCCATGAAGCTGACGCCCTACACCGGGGAAAAAGACCCGGAGGATCATTTGCTCAGTTTCAAGGCCGCCATGAACATCTCCAACTTGGGAGATCCTCAACGATGCAAGCTGTTCCCAATAACTTTGGAAGGACCAGCTCTGGATTGGTTCTCCAAACTCCCGGCGGGCTCAGTACACTGCTTTAGGGATCTGGAGGAAATGTTTAAGAAGCGATTCGCCACCAGCAAAGTATACAAGCAGCCCATGGCGGTCTTGACCGACATTAGACAGAACAAAGGAGAATCACTGCGAGATTACTTGGCAAAGTTTAACAAAACTCTGCTAAGTATCAAAGAAGTGGATGACAACATCGCAGTATACTCATTCCTGGCGGGAATCAGACCAGGCCATGCACACAAGGAGCTTACACACAAGGCTCCGAAATCTGTCGGAGAACTCCTTTCAATGGTGGAGGAGTTCATAACAAAGGAAGACCTAGACAAAACCCAGCGTGATCGATTCGCGAGGATCGAGCCCGATACTAGAAAGCCGTATGGAAAAAACTCGGACAAAACTGGTGGCTCCCAAGCACCGAAAGGAAGGGAATACTCCCGGCGTCCACGATCCCCACCAAGGGGAAGACACGCCGTCTACACTGTCCTTGCCGTATCTCAATCAGAGGTTTTCCGAGAAATCTGCAATACAGATCTGCTACCACGACTCCCTGACCGCCCCAGAAGACCAGGGCGAAACGTTGATACCAGCAAATACTGCAGGTATCATAGAACAGAAGGGCATACGACAGATGAGTGCATCGTCCTGAAGGATGAAATCGAGAACCTGATCAGACTGGGGCGCCTCCCATCCAGGTTTATTAAAAAAGATGGAAGTAAAAGGCACAGAGAAGAAAAAAACACTCGTGAGCAGAAGAAGTCGAGGGGCGGAGGCGCTAATGGCGAAGAAAGGAAAAGAGATCGGCGCACACCGCCAAGAGACGACAAGCCATCCGAGATCATCCACACCATCTCAGGAGGCATAGAAAAAAGTGGCGCCAAGGCTCCACATAAGAAGAGGAAGGTGAATCGATCCATACTTAGGATTGATTACAAGGAAGCGTCTAGAGCAGAAAGATGGGTCGAACCCATCACCTTCACCGATGACGAGTTGTGGGAAGTCAACCAGGATTATGATGACCCCATGGTGATCACGTCGCGAGTTGGCGCCTTCACAGTTGAAAGGATCATGGTAGACCAGGGCTCGTCTGCTGACATCATCTATAAGCCATGCTTCGAGCAGTTGGGCGTTCCCCGGTCAGAACTCAAGGAACACCATGGACGCCTTATCGGATTCACAGGAGATCAAATACCAGCCCTTGGTAGCGTTGACCTACGACTCACCGTGGGAGAAAAGCCGAGGGTGACGAGTATTATGGTAGAGTTCTTGGTGGTACAGGCGCCCTCAACGTACAATGTCCTACTTGGGCGCCCCTCTCTAAACAAGATGCGGGCGGTGATATCCACTGCTCACCTTCGCATGAAGTTCCCAACGCCCCAAGGAGTGGGTCAAGTGAGAGCAGATCAGAGGGCAGTCAGGCAATGCTATGCCATGAGCCTGGCAAAAACTAACGAAGAAGAAAGGAAGAGGAAAACGAGGACAAGTGTATCGGCTGATAACGCCAAGAATAAAGGGAAGCTTGAGGGATCGAGCGACGACATAGAGGACTTCAGGGATGAGATCTCGAATCAAAGGCCCAAGCCAACAGGAGATTTGGAAGTGGTTCAGCTGGGTCACGACGCCGAAAAAACGGTTCAGATTAATATGCTCCTTCGTGAAGAAGAGAAGTCCCAGCTCGTCCAACTGTTGAGAGAATCTTCGGACGTCTTCGCCTGGTGTCCTGCAGACATGCCAGGAATAGACCCTAAGCTCATCTGTCACAGCCTGAACACCGATGGCAGAAGAGGAGTGATCCAACGGAAACGCCTCTTTGGCCATGAACGCCAAGCGGCAATCAAAGAAGAAGTTAATAAACTACTGACCGCGGGATTTATCAGGGAAGCCAAATACCCTGAGTGGCTCTCCAACGTGGTACTGGTCAAGAAAGCCAACGACAAGTGGAGGATGTGTGTGGACTTCACTGACCTCAACAAGGCATGTCCGAAAGATCACTACCCATTGCCCAATATCGACAAACTGGTGGATGGAACCTGTGGTCACCAGACGATGAGTTTCCTAGATGCCTTCAGCGGGTACAATCAGATCAAAATGAACCCCGAGGACGCCGAGAAAACGGCATTCATAACGGAAATGGGCACGTACTGCTACACGGTGATGCCATTCGGACTAAAGAACGCGGGCGCCACCTAACAGAGGATGATGGATCTCTTCTTTCGAGATCACATTGGGAAGAATCTGGAAGTCTACGTCGATGACATGGTGGTAAAGACGAAGGAAGGCGGTAACCACACTGAAGATCTGAAGGAAATCTTCGACCAGCTGCGAAAGTACCAGATGAAGCTGAACCCCTCAAAGTGCGCCTTCGGCGTCAACGGGGGAAAATTCCTCGGATTTATGCTCACCAACAGAGGAATCGAAGCGAACCCGGACCAGTGCAAAGCTATCCTGGAGATGCATTCTCCCAGGTCAGTTAAGGAGGTCCAACGCCTCAATGGAAGGCTAGCGGCACTCCACAGGTTCTTGTCGAGGTAGAGGGCGCCAGCCGCCACCCCAATAATAAAGCTTTGGAGCTATTTTCTTTTGACAAAGCCTTGACGGCTTCTTTTATTTTACGTTCTTTTATTCCTACTTTTTAAGACCACCCATGTCTGGTCTTTATCATTGCAAGCACGCCATTTACATTCTTTGTAAGCCGTCTTTTCGACGCACCATCCTTATTACTAAAACGAGCATTACTCATTATTGGTCTCCTTTACATTCAGGTCAGCTGACAAATGCTTGCCTTTCTTTCAAACATTAAAAGCAAACAAATGATTCGAATGGACCAAGGAATGCGAGGAAGCCTTCCAAAGGCTGAAGGCGTATCTGGCGTCACCGCCAATTTTGGTAATTCCGATCAAGGATAAACCAATCTACGTCTACTTGGCGTCCACAGACGACGCAATCAGTTCTGCCTTAGTACTCGAAGATGGGGAAGAGCAGAAACCAATCTACTTTACGAGCAAAACGCTCACGGGAGCCGAAAAAAGGTATCACCGCCTAGAAAAGCTGACGTTTTCATTACTTCACTCAACTAGGAAGCTGTGACACTACTACCAGCAATACCAAATAATCGTCAGAACGGATAGACCCCTCAAGCAAATGATTGAACAACCAGATATTGCTGGAAGAATGTCAATATGGTCCGTGGAAATCTCCGAGTACGGAATCGCGTATGAGCCAAGAAGGGCCATTAAGGGGCAAGCATTAGCTGACTTCATAGCAGAAATGACTGGACCAGAAAACGCCCAAAATTGGACTTGGAGCATACATATCGATGGCGCCGCATCAAACTCTCAACGCGGAGCAGGAGTAGTCATGCGAGCCCCAGACGGCTCCATCATCGAACAATATATTGAAATCGAGTGCCCCATTACCAACAACCAGGCAGAATACGAGGCGTTGATCGCTGCCTTGAAATTGGCAGCCAACATAGGCGCCAAGAGATTGGAAATCTTCGCAGATTCCCAATTGGTAGTACAACAAATGAACGGGGAGTATGAAACCAAAGACCCTACCATGGTCCAGTACGCCGAAAAAGCGAAGAAGATCATGACCGGATCAGGCATAGACGCCACTTTCAAACACATCCCACGAAGCGAAAACGCCCGAGCCGACGAGCTCGCCAAGTTGGCGTCTAAGCCAAACAAAGGGGGAAGGAGCTCCATCATCAAAACGACCCTCAGGGAGCCCTCGATACTGGAACAGGACGTTCTTCCTACGGAGGAAGTCGTTGATTGGAGAACGCCGATATTCAACTATCTGGAAAAAGGCTCCCTTCCCTCAGATAAAAACGAAGTAAGAAAAGTCGCAAGGAGATCCGGCAGATACTTTATCAGACAAGGAATACTATACAGGAAAAACTTCAGTCACCCGGCGGCCAAGTGTATAGCAGGGAATGAAGTCACCAGGGTGTTAACTGTGTTGGGAAATCACAGAGGGAGCGCAGCGGAAGAAATTAAAAATTTTGGACTAAAACGTAATAAAACCTAAAAGCCAACTCTGTGATTCCTTCCAGGATCCACTAACTATGTTTATACCAGTTTTGGGAAAGATGTTTACCTAGTTTTGATCGGTGACTTGTCGTATTCGCGAATTTGAGAAGTCCACAGAGTGTCCTTCCTCTACCAGTAATCCACACGAGCAGTTTGGCAGATGCCTAGGTGCTAGCCTCCTTCACTTCTTCCCAAGTGAAAACGGGAACTATATCTATGGTTCTTGAATAATCAAGAAGTGTTCTTGATTATCAAGATTGATTGGGATTGGCGATTTTCTCACTCTCTATAGAGCTCTAGGCGAAATTCTTAGTCTGACTAAGAATTGATCTGTGTTGTGAGTTATCTCTGAGATAGGCACCTAGAGCCTCTATTTATAGTGTTCTCATTCCTAGTTTTAGGGAATCCTAATCCAATTAGGATATCTCTAAGATATGGGATATCTTTTAGATATCTCAAAATATCTTTTGATTTATAATATTAAACTTAATATTATAATTCAAAAATAAAGCCCAATTTTCGAATTTGACCTATCCAAGATCAAATCTTGGATCAAATCTTGATTTGCTCAAATCCTATTGGTTGGAATGAGTCATGAGATTTTGATTTTATAATTTAAAAATTACTTTAATAATTAAATGAAAAAATCGACTTTTAGCCTAGATCAAACTCTAAAATGCAAGATCAAATCTTCCACTCCAAGTAAGGGCTAGGCGAAAATTCTCATGAGTTTTTGGAGGAATTTTATAACAACCCAAACTCCTTAGGTAGTTATAACTAATTCCTAACAATTTTGAATAAAAGAATTACCTTAATATCTTTTAATTCAAATCCTATATCTTTTCCTAAAGATATTTATCTTATCTTTATTTAATTAATAAAAACAATTTCTATTAATAAAAATAAAGATAATGAGGCGCCACCCTCATCCTTATGTTTCCCAATTTTAGTGAATTTAATAAATCAATAATTCCCTAATTTTTAGGAAACTTATTTAATTTATTTATTCACTAATATTTTAATTGTAAAACTATTTAACAATTAATTTAAATTTAAATTTGTCCAACAAATTTAAAACCTCAATCATAGATATTTATTTAAGACAAGATTTAATGTCCTAAGACATTTAACTATGTCCTAAATTGTGTCACCTAAGTGACTCACGAATTAACCCTAATTCGTGTCCCAAAAATTAGCATCTTGATCCTGCTCATGTGTGACCCAGCAGGCCTCACGTGAAGTTGGCAGCAAATCATCTTTATGACTCACAAGTTGTGAGCGGACTCTAGCAAGCCATCACAACTACCCAAAACACGGGAGTTATCGCTTTAACGACTTTAACGATTTAACCTAAATACCACCTTGTCATAATTCCTATTGTCTCACGATATTTTGGTCATGGATCAGGCACGGGAATGTCATCCAAAATCCAAACCACAACTTTCTCGATTTCCTGAGTTAGTCCCAATTCCCAGCGTGGCCACGCATTTCTTGGACAGACTCATCGAGGGCGCCAGTTAAATATCTCTCATCTTAAATGAGGGACAAAATCCCATCTTGGTCAACCACATTCCTTTGCACGGTAATCAACCAAACCCGTACCTAGCCTGTATGGCTACCCTGCTACGGGTAACGTTGGACTAGGCCAAAGTTTGACAACTACAATGCCGGAATAGTCAAGACCTCAGGTCTAAGGCTATCGTGACAGGTGTACAGGAGAGGCTCGCTTATGACTAAACCCATGCAGGACTCTCCGGGTCGGTCCAGCAATTTGTAACCTTTATAAAATCGCACCATGACTCTTGTGAAGCATCTAGTGCATGTATCTCTATACACCGAGGTCATGCTGGTCTTAGTTCATTTACGTTTCCACGTGAATGATCGACCAGGGACAGTTTTAGATTAATTATCTTATAATTAATCAAGGATGCTATCATAGTAAACACGCTAATAATATGATAACAACATAATTTATCTCTATAAATTAATCAAAAATACATATGTTCAAATAACACATAAATAAAATGATTGGCCCTAGGGCACAATCTCCATCAAACTGAAGTCCACGAAGGCCTATGTGCAAGTCACCAAGGCCCAATGGCTATACGGAGAAAGATCCAGAGAGCAGGCTACTATTGGCCCACGCTACTACAGGACGCAGAAGGCGTTGTTCGCTCATGCGAGAAATGCCAGAGGTATGCCAACATGATACATACACACGCAGCTCCCATGAGCGCCATCACCTCCCCTTGACCATTCGACTTATGGGGAATCGACATTGCAGGGCCATTCCCAACAGCGGCCTATCAGAGAAAGTTTCTCATAGTCGCTGTAGACTACTTTACGAAATGGGTAGAAGCCGAGGCAGTGGCGTCCATAACTTCGGAAGCCATGGAGAAGTTCCTATGGCAAAACGTCATTACCAGATTTGGACTCCCAAACACTCTAATATCTGACAATGGCGCCCAATTCACAAGCAGAAAATTCCAAGACTTTTGCAAAGCTTGGAAAATTCATCACAAGACCACCTCGGTAGAACATCCGGCTACAAATGGCCAAGTTGAGTTGGCCAATAGAATCATCATACAAGGAATCAAGAAAAGACTGGAGTCAGCTAAGGGAAGATGGGTTGATGAGCTCCCCTCAGTCCTATGGTCATACAGGACCACGGAACAAACAGCTACGAAAGAAACACCTTTCGCCTTAGCATACGGACATGAAGCGGTTATACCTGCCGAAGTGAACGTCCCGACTGAGAGGATAATCAATTATCCAAACACCAATGACGCCAACTCCAGGCTTTAAGCCTTAGATAGCTTGGAAGAAAGACGAGAGATTGCAGCCATCAGACAAGCTGCATACAATCAGATGGTGAAGAGATACCACGACTCAAAAATCAAATCTCGAACCCTCAAAGTGGGAGATTTGGTGCTCAGAACCGTCGAAAACAACAGAAAGGATCCTAGACACGGCAAGCTCGGACCAAACTGGGAAGGCCCCTACAGAGTCGTAGAAGCCTTACCTGGGAACGCCTTCCGACTGGAAACGCCAGAAGGGAAATCACTCCCAAACGCCTGGAATATGGCAAAACTCAAGTTTTACTTTCCCTAAGTGGATTATTTAAATTATGGCCATAGCGCCAGTTGTACTTTGCTCTCATAATTAATGAATTACCTTTTTCTCTTCAACAAATAATGAAGTTGACGCTGCTCGAGGGGACGCCCTCGGAACAGCAGCGAAAAGGCCCTCGAAGGAGCCTTGTGAGTATGGCACTCACTACCATGCGGACAAACCCTCCCTTGGATGACTAGTCAAAATTTAGCGTATAATACGCATAAACGCTCGAAGCGTGCCCAACGCAAGGCAGCGCCTTAAGGTGCAGCACAACATATCGATCGAATCGAAAAACAAAAGTTAAAAACACATCATAGAATGGGAACGCTCAAAGCAAAGGAAAATCAAACATAAAAATAACATGCCAAGGGCATCAACGCCCAATCATTCAAAAAATGGCACAACAGGCCAATATTAATCAAAAGTCAAAACGGCACCGACGCCGTAATCCCAATAAAACTAGTAAAAACAGGCACGCAGGCCCAAGAAAAAGCCCAACGGCACGCAGGCCTAGGCGGCGGCAGGAGGATCCTTAGTTGTAGAGGCACCCGGAGCTCCCTTGGCGCTCCCATCTCCTTGAGTGGCGACAACGCCCTGAGCACCAGCTCCCGCATCTGATAATGGCGCCGCAGTAGATGGGGCCGCCTCCCTTGGAAGAGGAATCTCCATGTTGGGAAACCACGGGAAATCCTCGTCGCCTTGGGACTCATAGCCCTCCAAATCAAAGTTCTCTGGCATACAGGGCATCCTCACCAAGGGGTCATCCTCGTACGGGTCCCGAAGAAGCCTCCCCTCTACGACCTTGTTGGGACATATCCAATCGGTACTGAGGTTCGGGTTATGCAGCTTCAACTGCGCAATGGCGTTCTTGAACCCAATGTAATTGTAGCGTGATCCTCGCCACTTCACTTGCCGCACAGCCAAAGCGCATAACTCTTCCAATTTTTCCCTTGCGTCCCGAAGCTCTTCCCCCAAAGAAGCCACCTTAGTATTCAGCTGGGCGTTTATGGCGTTGACTTCCTTCAACCGATTCCCCCTTCGGTCGTAATCGCCTTGCAGAGACTCTTGGGATGCCTTCATCACGTTGATCTCGTCCTTAAGCTCAACCAACTCTTGACGCATCCTCTTGGCGTCCTCACGCGCAGCATCTCTTTCGGACAAGAGGTCCTTCCGAGAGACGCTGCTAGCAAGCAGCCGCATCCCTGTGGCTAGCAGAAATCTGGCCCCTTCCTCAGCAGGATCCTGAGTGTTTTCTGTAGACGCCCGAGCCAGATCATCTCTTTTCACTGAGCCCTCTTCAGATAAGGACTTAGAAAGAAACTCCAGCGCATTAAAACCGACTCCCTCTGGAACCGCCGGAATCTGCGGCACTTCTACAGTGGGGCGTCGACGTTTTTGCGGAGGCTCCCCATCCTTGGTAGTAATCGCGCTCTCTTTCCCCTGAGAGGATTGAGGTGAAGGCCGCGGAACCGCCACAGGCTCCCGAATGACAACGCCTCCGGGCTTCTTCCCGACGACAGCAGCGATGGAGGCGGCGAAGGTAGTCTTCTTAGGAGCGGTTTTGGGAGCATCCACCGCCTTCCCTTTACCCTTATCGGCTTGACCTCGCCGATTCCCAATGACATTGGCTGATTTAACATCGAGCACTGAAACAAAACGAAGCAAATATTAGAAAAACTTGAATACAAGAGTATAAAAAGAACTTATAACAATAGTGATAGCAACACACAGCGCTTAGGGTCAAGAGGGTCAATGGTGATCAACCGCAGCGCCCCCAAGCGCTCATCCACGGTCAGGTCCCGCCAGTTACACTCGAAAGGACCCAAGCGCGACCTTCTCCAAGACAATGGAAACATGGCGCGCTCATCTAAAGAGCGAACCCAAAAAGGACGCCGCGACCTAGACCCCTCGATAAGAAAATACTTATACTGCCACGACTTCGGATTGCTGACAGCATGATCAAGAATCAGAGGACGCCCAGGACGACGATAGTAGGAAATGAACAGGTTATCCACCCATCGTGGATAGAAAAAGAAGAGAAACAGACGAGCAGTGGCGCTCACGCCATCCCTCTGGCATTTGGCAACAAATGCAAGGAGAATACGCCAACCATTGGCACTCAACTGAATGGGGGCGATGTTCATGATCGCCAGAAGATCCAACACCGCCGGATGAAAGGGCATCTCAATGTCGCAACCCCGAAGCACATGCTCACAAATCAAGAACCCTCTGCCATCAGTGTACAACATGTCAGGACCATCCTTCAGATGACTAGGAAAGGCAATGCGACACCCAGAAGACCGCCGACGAGGCGAATCAACTATTAGCTCCTCGTTAAGATCTCGAAGGAGCTCCTCATCGTGGTTCCAACACCAAAACTCTTTAATGGCATCATTGGTTTTATCCAAGTATGGAGGCTGCACTTTCTCGCCAGGATTCTGGCAACGCCAATCAACGACAGGACGCGCGTTCCTCATTATTTCGGCCCTATCGGGACCGCAAGGCATTGTCTCTGGGGCGCCCTTGACCAAGGGAACTTTAGCTAAACCCTTGCTGGAAGAAAGAAACCACTCGGGATAAGCCAAAAAGTTGACCTCCTCTCCGCAAATGGTTTGCACAGGATTGCCATCTCCTATAAACGCTCACACAGGGGCCGTAGCCTGAGGCATTGAGCGTTCCTCACCCGCTGACGCCTCATTCGGGGATAGCATCTCGCGAATTTCGGACGACGTCGAAGAGGAGGAGTCCGTAGCGTCATCGCCAACCCTGACCGAAGGAGAATCAACCCTTGGCGGCGCTGACGGCTCGGGCGCTGACGACCCAGGAACCATCTTGTTTCCAGCAGCTGTGGAAACAGGACCAGTTCAGTACACTTTTCGGAGAATGCACCTCCACCATCCAAACACCAAAAAGAAAGAAAAACAAAAGAAAGGGGGGAAAACCCATTGCATAATGCGACTGACCACCAGACAAACAAACAAAACCCAACCAGTCCAAAACAAAAATGGCAAAATCAAACAAGGGGCAACGAAGGTTTTGGATGGAGAAACACTTACATTTGCTGAAGTCCATGATCGATGATAGTTTGGCAGAAAACTCGCGAAGAAAAAGTTGAAGAACTCGACGAACACTACGAAGAACATCAAATGCGCACTGGGTAAGTATGAGCAAATACTGGAAACACTCAGAAATATGGCGAAAAATGACGGAAAAGTACTTACCGGACGAAAACTTCACTTGATTGTCAAAGAAAACAATCAGAAACAGCGGAGCAGAGGAGAACGAAGGAGGCAGCGAGAGCTTGAAATGCAGAGGAAGAGAGAAAACGCAGAAGCAATGAGGAAAGAGGAAAATTCGAAAAACCACAAAATGATCGAGTGAGGAGGGAGTAGAGAGAAAATGGCGGTTTTCTCCAACTTTTCACGAAAATCGAAGCGCTGCATTAAATGCGCCCCCTCGGTTCACGATTTCGCCATCATGAGGGAGGAAAAGCGAATCGCGTATCAACACGTGGCCACGATATCTCTGACACAAAGATTTCAAGCGACGCGGTACATCAGCTAGGAATACGAAAAGACAGGTTTGTAAGGCGTTGATGGCAATCGAAGCCCCAGAAAGTGGCTCTGGCACAGAGAACGCCCCTGGCACAGCGAAACGCCCCATCAACTGCAGCGTAGAATTTGGCGACAGCGACCCAGGAGGGGACTCCACTGATGGGGACAGAACTTCACTACTTTTGTCGGGACTAGTGATAATAGGCCCAATAAATTGGCGCTCTAAGGACCTGGACTGATGGCGATCAAGGCCCATTTGGAAATGACTTGAGGCCTAGAAGACTTAGGCCATAGGCGTTCAAGGGCCCATCAAAGGAATCCCTTGGGTGAGAACGCCAAAAGAGCCCTACACAAGCAAGGCACCAAGCCTCTCGTGGCAATCGATAACGCCAATAGCCAGACGTCCAAAGAAAGAGTCCTAGCATGGTTAAGGCTCCAAACGCCCTACGTCGGTCGAGGACGCCAACAACCAGGCGTTCACGAGAAATAACAACTTACTCCCGTATCCTAACCAACAGATCTGCGAGGATAACGGACAGTTAGGATTTCCACCAAGATCACAACTGATTTGGCCAAATCAGTTAAGATCATAGTCGACCATATCTAGGTCAGGAAGATCTCACTTCCCCAGTATAAAAGGACAGCTCCTCTACTGGAAAAAGGTACGCACTATTACCATTTACACATATTATCACTCTCAAGCTATTTACTGACTTAAGCATCGGAGGTGAATCGCAGGGCCACCCCTGTGCTTTCATTGACTTGCAGGTGACTTCTGACCCAAAGTTGCCTCATCGAACCAGGTAATGCCCTACGGCCAAAACCAGGTTCATCACCTAATAACCATCACTGGAATAGAATATATAGAGTATAGACTATAGTGTGGCGTAGAGTGGTAAGTGAATGACATATATTATATATAACTTATTTCATTTTATTTACTGAAATTTTATAAAAAAAAAATCAAGTTTTATTATTTTAATTATGCCTTTGGTATATTAATTTCAAAAAAAATCTAAAATATATATAAAAATAATAATTTTTTAAATATCTTGTTTTTTAAATTGTAAAAATTTATTAAGTTAATTGACTCAAATGTGAAACATTAGGCCTTGGGAGTATAACTGAAAATGATCTCATACGTTGCGGGTACAAACAGTACTTTTGTCTTAAAAAATTAAACTGTATATTTCAATCTTTCAAAGTCCGAATTGTTAATTTACTAAAAAAAAAAACAAAATTGTATATATATTGCATTAATTCAGGATGTGAAAATAAGAGAAAACCTACTATTTGATTCTTAAATTTACATTGAATCAACTAATCAGTTTTTAAATAATTGAAATATACAATTTGATTTAAAATATTTCATTTATCAACTATTTGGTCTCTAGTGGCGATTTAGTCCCTAAACTTGAACTAATTTTATACTTTATAATATATGAATTTGTATTAAATTAATACAATTTGGTCTCTAAATTTAAATTAATTTTATATTATTTGATTCCTGAATTTATACTAAAGTTATACTATTTGGTCCTTAAATTGGTACTAAATTTATATTTTAATTGATCTATGAATTTGACCAGGGACCAAATCATTAACAATTACAATAATACTTGGCCAAAAAAAAATTACAATAATATAACGACTAAGTAATATATTTTAATTATTCGAGAACTAATTAGTTAACTCGATATAAACCCAGAATCAAATAATAAGTTTTCTTAGTCTTTAAATTTATCTCAAAATTGTAATTTAATATTTCAATTTATAAACCCAGAATCTAAGAAGCATGGACACTTCATTTTGAGGGTGTGTCGCCGTGTCGGACACGTGTCAGTGCCCGACACCCGTACGACACTGACACGACACATATTCATAAATTTTAGAATATAAATCAATTTTTTGTGACTTAAACATGACATATAAGAGAAAATAATAATAATACATATGACATATTATGAATAAAACTTGTAATTTTTAAATTTTTCATTAAAAATTATAAATATTTAATTATTTATATATATAAATATATGCCGTGTCGTATCACGTAATTTTGAGAGTTTAGCGTGTCGCTTTGTCCGTGTCGTGTCCCGTGTCCGTGTTAGTGTCCATGCTTCCTAGCCCAGAATCAAATAATAACTCGATATTAACTAATTAATTGACTAGAGAGTGTCGGTGGGAGAGAAGCTCAACGTTTAGATTGTTTAAAAAAGTGGATCGTTTTGAGTTGAATTGAGAGGATCCAATCTCTTGGGGTCCCATATCGTACCTAATGCCATTATTCCAAGCCACCATTATTTGTCACATTCTTCACTCTCCATTCCAACACAAAATTAAAGCACCCTAATTTGTTACATATTCACATATATATAATCTCACTTATATCATCTTGCCATATTCATTCATGTTCATTTCTTCCAAAATGAAGCATTATCAAATTCTACTACCATTACTATTATTATTATTATCACTTTCACCCAATAATATTGCTAATGGCCACAACATCACTAGAATACTAGCCCAACACCCAGAGTTCTCCACCTTCAACCACTACCTGACCGTGACTCATCTCGCCGGCGAGATCAACCGGCGGCAGACGATCACGGTGCTGGCGGTGGACAACGCCGGCATGTCCTCGATTCTCAGCAAACATCTCTCAATTTACACTCTCAAGAATGTGCTCTCACTTCATGTGCTAGTTGATTATTTTGGTACCAGAAAATTACATCAGATTACAGATGGTACAACCTTGGTTTCCTCCATGTTTCAGGCCACAGGAGCAGCTTCTGGCACTTCTGGTTATGTCAACATAACTGACTTTAAAGGTATACATATTTTATTTTTTATTGATTCATTGAGGAAATTAAAGGAAACCATATGGATTATTGTGTTATATATCTTTGTCTCCTTACTTTTGACTAGAGCTAGAAATTGTTAAGAGGTTTTGTTTTTATTCATAACTTTAAAATATTTCAATTTATAATATTTTGAGGAAAGTATTAATATAGAGAAAACATATTTTTTTAGTCTTTAGATTTATCTCAAAATTGTAATTTAATCTCTGAATATTGAAAGTACAATTTTTTTTCATCAAAAATGTCGATTATATAGTTCTTGAAACCTTATCTTTAAGAATTAAATAATTTATATTTATAAAAAATTCAAGGACCAAAGGATGTATCCTAAGGGGCTAAATAGCAATTTTAGAATAAATTTGTAGACTAAAAATATATTTTCTCATCATTAATATATAAACAAGAAATTAAAGAGCAAGGAGACTATTTTCTATTCCTTCCTTTCTGCTTCAATGTTTTCATTGTGATGTTGAAAATTATAAATGGAGAAAATAAGATACTAATTCTTAAATAATCTCCATTCTCTTCCCCTTTCTAAAATCAAAAATACTGTAATTAAAATGGGAAAAAACACTCTTTCAATCCCTAAACTTTACTCTAATTGTCAATTTCATCCTTAATTCTTTTTGCAGTCAATTTCATCTCAATGTTTTACATTTTGGTCAATTTTATCTTTTAAATTAGGATTTGAGTTTATTTTCTTATCAATTTTACATTAGATGTCATTAATCACCTAAAATTTATGGTTAATATTTGGTTAAATTAATATCAAATAATAAAATTGATCAAAATATGAAAACATTATAGAAGAAATCAACAACAAAAAAAGATTAGACAAAATTGACATATACTATAAAATTTGAGGACCAAAATACTACCAAGGTCCAAGAGTTAACCTTCAATTTCTTTCTTTTACCCTCCTCTCAAACACAGCACATTATATTAATCACCAATGTTTACGTATTTTATTAAGTAAATTAATAATTTGGTTCCTGAAAAATTGAAATGTACAGTTTAATCCTTGAAAGATTAAAATAGTGTACTATTTAGTCCATAATAGACTAATTAGTATATCATTTTAATTTTTCAGGTATTAAATTGTACATTTCAATGACGAGTTTTAAGGACCAAATTATTAATTTACTCTCGAGTAAACTACTAAATTGGTCCCTGGATTATTGACTCGCTGACAGATTGGTCCCCGAATTTAGGAAATTGACAAATAGGTCCCCGAATTTTTCTAACATTTGTCAAATAGGTCCTTCTGTGCATGTTATTCGGGGACCTATTTGACTAACGTTAGAAAAATTCGAGGACCTATTTGACTCGTTAGAAAAATTTGGGGACCTATTTGTCAATTTCCTAAATTCGGGGACCAATCTGTCAGCGAGCCAATAATTCAGGGACCAATTTGGTAGTTTACTCATTTACTCTCTGTTTAATTTCTTCTTGCATTGTAAATTGGTTGATGATCAACAATTGAATTATTGAAAACTAGGTGGTAAAGTTGGGTTTGGAGCCGAAGACAACGACGGATCACTTCACTCATACTTTGTAAAATCTGTGAAAGAAATCCCATACAACATCTCTATTCTTCACATAAGCCAAGTCCTAACTTCACCTGATGCCGAAGCACCCACTTCGGGACCAGCCAACGTAAATTTCACTTCCATTCTCTCCAAACAAGGTTGCAAATCTTTCGCAGATTTGTTAAGATCTTCCAAAACTGCTTTAACTACTTTTCAACAGAATATCGATAGTGGCCTAACCGTTTTCTGTCCAATCGATGACGCCGTTAATAACGACTTCACACACAAGTACAAAAACCTAACGGACTCTCACAAAGTGTCGTTACTGTTATATCACGGCGTTCCCGTGTACCAGTCTCTTCAGATGTTGAAATCTAATAATGGGGTGATGAACACTTTGGCTACCGAAGGTAAAAGTAGTAGGTTCGATTTCACAGTGCAAAATGACGGCGAAGATGTGAAATTAGAGACAAAAGTTGTGACGGCGAGTATAGTTGGGACGTTGATAGATCAAGATCCGTTTGTGGTGTATAAGATTGATAAGGTTTTGTTGCCGAGAGAGTTGTTTAAGGCGGCGGCGGAGGAGCCTGCGGCGGCGCCGGAGAAGAGTAAGACGAAGAAAAAGAAGAAGGATAAGAGTAGTAGTAAGAGTGATGATGACGTGGCAGATTCGCCGGCGGATTCGCCGGACGGTGAAGCGAGTGATCAGAAGGCGGCGGATGATGAGAATGGAGGAAACAGTGGGGTGAAGAAGTTAAACGTAGTCGTTGGATTCGTCAGTGTATTGTTGGTAAATTGGATCTTCTGAAATTAACGTCTTTGGAGTTTTCTGAAGTTAGAGAATTTTTAGCCGTTCGATTTAGAGTTGGTCGTTGAGATGTCGACACATGGCGAGTTAATTTAAGTGAAACGGTAGTGCGTTTTGAAAAATTTTCTTCGGGCGACTAACTCCAAAGAACTACGGAGAAGCTTTTAAATGCAGAAGATTGAATCTCGCTGGTTGTTGGTAACGTTGTTTATGGATGGGATGGAGTTTTAAATTAATTTTTACTCCTTGAAAAATAGTAAATTTATGTATAATTAAGGTTTTGAAAGGTTTGATTTATGAAAGATGTGTAATGGCAAAAAAAAAAAAGGATTTATGAAAGATGTGAGTATAATGTTAATTTGATTCTTTGGTTGAAAATAAAAGAAATTAATGGTTTTAGAAATTAAAATGAGATATATAATTTTCTTTTTCCATCTGCTTGGTGTGAGTGTAATGAGATTGGGTTTTCTCTAGTGCCACTATGAATTTTGATTTTCTTTCTTCTTTTTGGATGCATTTCCATATAATATAAAGAGAAAAAGAAAAAGTTAGAAAGAAAAATTAACGAGATTCACGCTTTACCACACTTTTTCATCTAACTCTTCTATTCTCTCTCTACACTATAGAAAATTTAGACAATAAAGATTTACTTTCGTACCACTATAGTGTAGTGTAAAAAGAGAAAGATACAATTACAGAGAAAAAATATAAGTGACATCAACATCTTTGATATTTTTTCTCTCTAACTATGTCTAATATTTTTCTCTCTATATATGTGTCTTTCTCTTTTTACACTATAATAGCCCTATATAGGATCCATTTCCGAGTGTAATACATGTGTAACGGTTGAGATTTGAGATGGTGGTAATTCAGAATTATTTTCAAGTCACTGTCACGTGAACTCTTGGCATATGATTGACACATATTCAGCCGTTGTATATTGTTAAACACAGAATTGTTAAAAAGTGAGGAATGCAACTTGGTGTCGGTGTAAAGCTATTGTAGTAATTGTTATTAATTATTTTTGGTGTAAAGTGTGTCGGTATGCAATATACAGCCATATGGTCACGTGAGAGATTCTTTGCTTTGATTTTATTTGTGAAGCAAAACATTCAGAATCAGACCCACACATGTTGGAGACACTCTGTCTTCTAGCTTTTAAAATCTTTCTCAGATTTGATTTATTTGATTTGTTATTTTCAGTGTGGTGCTATCCAGCTTGTGCAAGCTGGATGTTTGTGTCAGACTCATATATATAGAGAAAATTAATTATTTAATTTAAAAAAAAATAGGTTAAAGGGTCATTTTAGTCCTAAATATATATCCTAATGTTCATTTTGGTCCATTATATTTCAAAATATTCAAGTTGGTCCTAAATATTGGCAAAATGATTCATTTTAGTCCTAAATATTGGCAAAATGATTCATTTTAGTCATAAATATTGGTAAAATGTTTCATTTTGGTCCCAAACTATTGAATTTGGTCATATTTCTCTCGTCTCTCATTTCAAGTTCAAAGGACTTATTAAGTGGAAATCGTAACTCTCAATTCGTCGTATTCAAATTTGAAACCAGAGAGATATGATGAACTTTGCTAATTTGACCATGAAACGAGCAGTCTACTTTTATGACCAATTTGACCTCGTTTACTGACGGCCCCAACTGGATAAAGAAAGTACTCTTCGAGAACAATACATAGCTCTAAACTTGTCACGTGTAAACGTGAAACAAGCTATATTCAATAGTTTGGGACCAAAATGAAACATTTTGCAAATATTTGGGACCAATTTGAACCTTTTGAAACATAATGGACCAAAATGAATATTAGAACCAAAATTACCCTTTAACTAAAATATATTGATAATTTAATTTTTAAAAAATTAAAATAATATACCTTTTAATCTCTAAAAGATTTAAATGATATAAATAGAGGATTCATCCAGATAACCTATAACTGATCATCTGATATTGATATACAATGTTGTTATGTTGGATTTTGTGGGCTAAATATCCGCCCATGTGAGAGTTCAATTGAGTTATGGGTTGACTCATTGGAATATGGTCTATTTTAATTAAGTCCCACATCGGATAGTTAGTAGTTGGAGCTTTCCCATTCTCCTATAAGTAGGAGTGAATCCCCATCATTCAAGTTGCTCAGTCCATGTGTTGGGGGCTCTCATATTGAGAGAACCCACATAGTTATATTTTCTTCTCTCTCTTAGAGTTGTTCTTCCGCGATCAGTCGTGGAAATATGGCTCTACCTCTAGTAGGTAGAGTCTCACCGTTTGGTGGAGTTCGTGACGAGGAGATCAATGTTTGGAGATCATTCTTAGTGTAGCAGAGCCACTAGCAAGATCTAGAATATTAACGATGACGTCCAGGTTAGTAAGTTCCGCATTGAGTTTTTTATACTTTCCTGGATATGTTTTATGATTCAGGTTTCGATGACGTCTAATATTAATCATTATAATAATATGTTTAATAAATAATTAATATAATAATAATAAAAAAAAAAACAGAAAAGAGGGGGCGGAGCACTGTTCATGCCAGCGGTAGGTTTCCGGCAAGGTCACGGCGAACGTGGTCACCGTGTACCACCGTCAGAGGCAGCCAGACGGCCAAGGTCCGGTGACCTGAGCCGTCGTGAACAACCGTATACGATGGTCGGAGGTGGTGGTTTGGCGGTCATAGTCGACGTATACCACCACCGAAGGTGGTGGACCGGTCACTGTCTCCGTCGTGAGTGGCGGAGACGACAGCTGTTGACCGCCGGATGCCAGTGTTGGCGGTGGTCGGCCAGCGAAGTTTTGTTGACCGACAAATTTGGTCAAAGGTCAACAATTGACTAGTCAACATTGACCATTGACTTTTTAGGTGTGATTTATGTTGCCCGTAACTTCTTCGTTTTCCCCCAATGCACCTGTCATTGGTATCACCAACACTTGAAAACATGTTTTGTGACATGTGAAATTTAAAGGGTTGCATAAATGAAGGTAATTTAATAGAGCTTATGTGTTAAACTTTATGTCATGGGGACAAGCTTTAGAAAAACACTATTTCTTGATCATAAATAAGGTGTATTGCCAAGGCATGCCTTTATTTTGTGCGAGTCAAAAATTAGAAATATTACACAATACACAAAATATGTCGTACAGGCTTGGGAGGTTGGCTCTCTCACACGAGCAACCGCCTTGGACACACAAGTGGTGTGGGCCAAGATGAGACTTGAATGTTTTTCCTCAACACCATGGTTGGATAAAGTGTGAATACCCAGATGCAGTTGAAAAGCGCTGAGTGTTGAATAGGAAAACACCAAATAAAGAATTGTAAAGTCGCCTTGGTAAGTGTACTAGGATGAGATCCGCTAAGATGATGAGAAAGTCTTATGATCGAATTATGAAGCCTCGCTATTCATAATGCATGTAGCCAGACGTGAGTGCTCCGATTGGCGCTGTGAGAAGTGAGTGAAGCGTGGTAGCAATCTCAAGTCAGATTCTAGGTGAATCTGGACTAGGGTCTGTGTGGTGTAAAAATGAATGATTGTAATCGACATACGCTCGAGAACACCACAACATGCGTTTCATACCGCATGAGCTTTACGAACCATAGAGGGAAGCATGTGAATCAATCATTGCTTCAATGTAGTGTGAGTCCCTAAAAGGATGCACCAGTCCTTTCAAGAAAGTACCCTTATGTACTTTGACTCTATCATGAAGAGAGAAGGTAGTGCATGCTACTTTGATGTCTTTCTAAGAGGTTGTGGCAAAATACAGCCAAATGGGAGACAGTGAGGAAAGCAACTATCTTTAATCGAATTGATAGGAGGGAAAAAGGAAGACTTTATTGACATACACATATGTGGTAGTATCCTGAGGTCGACCCATTATTTGATCCCTTTTTAGGATCTCATGAATGTGGATACCTATTACAATTGAGTGTGGCTAAAGTCCTAGTCTTATTGTAGACTTAGAGGGATTGGGCTAGCTATATATATGGACATGTCTAGGGAACCATGACACTTTATTTTTTGGATGAGACAAGTTGTCACATCATCACACCTTTTGGGTTGTAGCATCACTTATTACTGGGCCTAAAAAGCTTCTAGTATAAGGCTTCCACATATCATGCCAAGTGGTCACGACTGACACGGAGTATGAAAGAAAACGACAAGAGATTGAGAGATAGAGAATTCTTTTTGTTATAAGGAATGTCATGGACCTTCCACTAAGTGCGAGTGGGAGTATGTTGGATTTTGTAGGCTAAATATCCGCCCATGTGGGAGTCCAATTGAGTTATGGGTTGACTCATTGGAATGTGGACTATTTTAATTAAGTCCCACATCGAATAGTTAGTAGTTGGGAGCTTTCTCATTCTCCTATAAATAGAAGTGATTCCCCATCATTCAAGTTGCTCAATCCATGTGTTGGGGGCTCTCATATTGAGAAAACTCACATAGTTATATTTTCTTCTCTCTCTTAGAGTTGTTCTTCCGCGATCAGTCGTGGTAACATGGCTCTACCTCTAGTAGGTAGAGTCTCACCGTTTGGTGAAGTTTGTGACAAGAATATTAGCGATGGCGTCCAGGTTAGTAAGTTTCGCATTGAGTTTTTTATACTTTCCTAAATATGTTTTATTATTCGGGTTTCGATTCTTGCAGATCCGAAATCCTTCATTGTTACTATGTCAAACCACTAAATTGGGCATCAAAACTTATTAGGGAGTTCATCCTCCCCTTAAAGTGTCTTGTATGCAAGGCTCAAATGTTAAAAGTGAAGTTTAGGAACATTACCACAAAGTATTTTCTACTTCTCAAAAAAAAAAAATCTAATTAATATAATCAAAGATGCTAAGTGTCAATTGCTATGTGAGCAAAAATTTGTTGTACTTTAGAAGAGAACATAATGGCGGGATGAGAATGAGAGAGAGAGAGAAAGATGCATCGATAGAACATAATCTTGTGATGTGGCAAAATTTTTCATAATATGTAAGATATTTTCTTTTGATGTGAACAAGATTCTTGTTTTCTTTTTCTTTTTTTTCGTACAAACACAAACATGATTCTTGTTTTTTTTTTGGTAATAAACAAGATTCTTGTTAAGATGTAGCAATTGGCTGTAGCCTATCAGATAAAAGAAAGTTATTCTTTTTTAACATGATTGTTAGACTACATTTTGAATCAATTAATTGTGTGTTTATTTAATTAATTTTTTGTGATTTTAGTTTTGATAATTTGGAAAAAAAAAAATTCTTCAGTGTTGTTTGGACTAAAATGAAAATTCTATTTCTTTTATAACCAAGTTTGTAATTGTGATAAAATCTGCATGTTTGGCCCAATATGTCGAAAAGCCCAAATTAATTTTATAGCCCAAACTTCATCTTAAATCTGATTTGCTTATATATATTTATCCAGATTTTATCTTAGACAATACACCTAAGAGAGATAAAATCTGGATCTCCTACACCATAAAATATACAAAAGATTCCTGGATCTCTACTAACATAATAAAAAAAAGGCTTAAGTGCACTTTTGGTCCCATAACTATGACAAAGGTTTCATTTTGGTCCCATAACTTTTTTTGTTGCAATTTTGGTCCCATAACT
>QANZ01035749.1:48065-81290 GCA_003254925.1 Chamaecrista fasciculata
CCCCCCCCCCCCCCCCCCCCCCCCCCTATCTCCGTGCCTGCAAGTCGTTGTTACGTGGAGCAACTTGCGCAAAGCTTTTTTACATACAAGTCGCTCCACATGGCATCGATTTGCGGTAAATTGAAACAATTTCTAGATTTATACAAGTCGTTATCACGTGGAGCGACTTGCGGTTAGTAAATTATGTTCTATTGGATAAAACTTTGTAGATTTCCGTCCAGTAATTGAATGACATGTAGTAGGGAAGACAAGACCAAACTACTCATTTTAAATTTTCTCCGTCTCATTCACTCCTCCTCCTAATTTTCTTCACTCTCACAGGCACAACCTACCCCAACAAACCCTGAATCATCATTTTCATTTCATCTTCTCATTTTTACTTCCATCCTTCTATATTTCTACTTTCAATTTTTCTTTTTCATCTTTCTCATTCTCATTTTCACTCTTATTTTTTATCTCACATACACACAGACAAACACTACATTAAAAAATTATTGAACTTTCCCTTTCTCATATTTACACTTAATATTTTTAACAAATTTTGAAGATTTCTATATTAAGGTATGTTTACAACAAACTTGATTTATTTATTTTTTCTTGCCTGAAAATTCATTTTTATTTCATAATTGAAATTTTAGAATATATTAATTTGTAAGAATGTTTATTTATTTCATGTGCAGAATATGTTATTTAATTTTAAGCATGAGTTTATAATTTTTTTTTTAATTTTTAATATGAATATATTTTTGTAATTTTTATAAGCATGTTGAATTATTTTTCTAAGCATGTTGAATTACTTTTTTATAGACCATGTCTATTTATTTCAGAGGGTCCGCTACCACTGCCTCCGCCTCACTCTCTTTCTCCAATTCGCTTGCCTTTCGCGATTCACTTTCTTCGCTGCAATTGCTTCCGAATTGCAGCACTGAGGTTGGAGATGATAGACGATGTGACTCGTCGCCGGAATCGTACCCGGAGCCTGACACCTCTGAATTCACCACCACATTTATTTCCGGCTTCGCTCCAACTTCCACCTTTTTCTCTCGGCGGCGGAATCACAAACCTTCACCGGTCGACGGCAAGCCGGAGTTTCTCCAGCGGGTCTCTTTCGGGGATTGGGGGCGGCGACGTTCTTGCAGGTTGCTTCAATGCCAAATGGAAGAGAGAGACGGAGACGAGAGTGAGAGAATGAGACAAGAGAGAGGGAAAGAGGAGAGGGAGAGAGAGAGAGAGAGAGAGGAGAGAGAATCAACTATGCCAAATTGAATTTTTTTTGGGTCCAGAGTGTTATTTCCCTTCTCTCTCATCTTGTGCAAATCAGTGGACCTTTTTTTCGGTGGTCCACCAATGTCGGGGCCTGATTCGAAAAAATACTACACTTTAGTCCTTTCGGTCCACCATTTCATTGGCAAAAATGAGTTCGGTCGACCAAACCAAATAAGCTTCTCACAAGTTGCCTATGATTATAATCATATTTTCACGATTCCCAAGGAAAGCAGTGACACAATCTGATTTTTTATAAGCAACAATCACATCCAAACACATTTTGATTATAATCAAATCACATCTTACTTTTTTCAACTTTTTCTTCCATTTCTATCCCTATACAATTTATTAATTTCCTTACCCTTCCATCTACCAACCACAATCATTACATACCAATTTCAATAATTTCACACCAAATAATCAACATTCATCCAAACACCAATATATAAATATTCAACTTTGATTATAATCATACTCTGATTATAATCAGAGCAGATTTTATTATAAGCGCAAACGAACGGAGCCTAAATGAGAAAAACCAACATATATATATATATATAAATATTGAACTTGCATAATCAATCAAAAGGGAATTAATAACAAAGATTGAAATAATTGAACAACCAAAATATGAAATTGACACCGTTCTTAATACACAAGAATGTTTTGAGAAACAAAATCAATTGAACTGTGATTAGCAGGTTAATTAGGAAGTGATTAAGATCATTCTGTAAAATGAAACAATTATTGTTTAGTGAGCACCATATATATAATTTATAATCCATGGTTATTGAAGTAGAGAAATGCTTTTTTGGCTGAAGATGATGAAGTTGTAAGTGTTGGAGAGAAACCAGGGTAGCTGCCTTCCAACTTTGCTAAGCATATTTTGGTTATCAAATTTGAGAGTTCACTTCCTTGCACTAATGGTTGGGCTGCATACTCCTCAACTGGCATCCACTGCACAAAATTAAAACCACATTAGAAAAGAGGCCCATCACATGCATGCATGATTTTGACTGCCATGAATATATATATATAATAATTAGACAAAAGTACTCTTTCTACCCTTAAAGTTTTGTTTTTGGTCAATTCACCATCAATGTTTTATATTTAAGTTAATTGTACCCTAAATGTTTCATATTTAAATCAATTGTACCAAAAAAATTGAGAGTATAATTGACGTAGAAAAAAAAAATTGAGGATACAATCAATGATGTGAAAACCGGACCGGACCGCCCGGTCCGACCGCTAACCACAGAGAGGAACGAGTTGGTCCAACCCAAAAAACCGAAGTGGGGGTTGGACCGGATTGGACCGGGAATAACCGGTAAAAAACCGAAAATCGGGTCCAACCGTTGGACTGAACCGGCGGTTTGAGCATTTTTTTTTTTCATTTCACTGCCTTCTTGGGGTAAAACTATACTTCTGCCTCCAAACTTTCTAATTTCTAGGCTCCTACCCCCTTTATTCTTTGAAACATCACATTAAGACCCATAAAACTACTCAACTCCTCCACCATTGTATTCCTCATTTTGTCTACAACACTCCCGTACCTTTGTTTCATTCTCATAATTATTTTTAACGTAACTTACAAACACATCTTTCACTTCTTTACTTTTCAGTTTAGTCCCTGGCAGATTCTCTTTCATATTTTTACCTCTTTTTTTCACCTATTTTACCATTCATTAGTTATATCCTTCCAAAGTCTCCTTGTAAATTATACTTCCATATTTATTTTATGCCTCTCAAATTCTATTATCTATCAAAAAGGTCCTTCTTCAACAATTGGGGTGTTACATCTCTTAGACCCCCCAAAAAAATATAGAGGGTTTATATTTGATATATTAAAAATAATTATTTATTGCGTCATCCGGTCCGACCAATGGTTCAACCGGTTCAACCAATCAAACCGTGAATCGAACACTTGTCCGAGTCTTTGTCCGGTTCGGTTATGACAACACTGGGTACAATTGATCCAAAAAACTTTAGAAATATAATTAAAACTGACTCCATATTTTAGAAGTAGCAAAAATACTTTTACTTATTAATTAAATGACTTAATTCATTCCAAAGATGTTACGTTACGATTTTCCATATACCAATTTTACAATGATGACTAAAATTTTATTTGGTCCATTAAGTATTTACTTTTTCTCATTTTTATCACTTAGATTTGATTATCTTTTTAATTGTGTCACTTAATTTTTGTTTTATCAATTTAGGTCATAACTAAATTGATTATGCTATATGTAACAATGTTAATTGAAGATGACATGGCATGTTAATTGCCTTATACACACATTTTTTTTGCTATTGAATTTAGCCATTATATTATAAGCAATTTTTCTAGATTTTACATGAAAATTTTAGATTTTCTTTTACAAATTTATTTTGTTGATAAGAAAAAAGAATTTACTTAATTATGGTGCTAGTTAAAATATTACTTTATTACAACTGACGTACTATAATATGCCTTTTATTAATGATAATATGTTGCCAATTTAATTAAATGTTAGATAAAGGGATTGATATTCACAACAAAACAATTAGTGAGGGATTAATTTGAAAGAAGAAATCTATAAAGAACTAAATTGAAAAAATACTAATATGTGGAGGACCAAAATAGGATTTTAGTCATTTTATTATTGTGGATCAAAATTGTATTTCATTTCACTTAAACAGAGTCTCTTGCTCAAATCTTGTTGAAAAATGGAGATATTGTTGTTGGGAAATTTATTTTCTTTAACCCTTATTATAATTAAGATCTTGTCATTCAAATTAAGATTAATTCTTAATAAGCGGTGAATACCTTATAGTCATATTAAAACATATATATATATATATATATATTAGTTTCGCTCTTTTATTTTAGAACAATGACATAGATTAATGAATAAACTCAACCTCAGTTTACTCATATTATAGTCAACATAAATTTTCACAGTTTTGAAGGCAAATCACTATAAATTGAAGTACCTGAGCTGCCTCAATTTCGGAAGTCTGCTTCTGAATGTCAAAGGAATGTGGTTGCAACATGCAAATAAAGAACAAGTCTGATTTCTGGAAGAAAGACTTGTGGCCTTGCCTGATATAAATCATAAGAACTCTCTATGAATGCCATATATATAGAACTAATACTGATTTTGAAGACTATATATATATAGTTATTAGGGCAAAGTATAATTTTGTCCCTGATCTTTGGGGTATTGCAATCTAGCCCTTTATCTTTCTTTCTTGCGATTTTGGTCTTATATAGCTTTTTTTTAAAAGTTTCACTCATTTGTCTCAACGATTGAATGTAACCTTATATCTCCCGTTTTAAATCCAATTGTGACGAGTTTGGAGTCATGAATTATTCTTGATTAGTCCTTTCTTTGTCTAATTGGGCTGTTATAACAAGGACAAATTAGGCTCCAAAAGTGGGCCGCTCATTTCATAGTAAAAAAAACGAAGTTGGTTATATCTCTCTCGTTTTAAGTTCAATCATGATGAGTTCGGAGCTATGTGCTACTCTTGACAAGTCATTTTTCTACCCAGTTGAGACCATCAACAAATGAGGTCAAAACAACCTCAAAGGTGGTTTTGGAACCAAAAAGTGAAAAATTATGGAAAATCACATTCCAACCCAATTTGACCTAATTTGCTGATGATTTCAGCTTGACAGAAAAAGGACTCATCAAAAGTAACCTGTAGCTCCAAACTCGTCGCAATCGAATTTAAAACGAGAGATATATGACCAACTTCAATTGTTTGACTATGAAACAAGCGGCCCACTTTCAGAGTCCAATTTGACTTTGTTTGATGACAACTTGAACTCGACAAATTAAAGAAAGAACTCGCCAAAATTAACATGTAGCTTCGAACTCGTCGCAATAATCGGACTTGAAACAAGGGAGATATGACCACATTCAATTGTTGGGATCAAAAGTGAAACTTTTAGGAAATATGTAGGACCAAAATCACAAAAAAAAAAGATAAAAGGCTAGATTGAAATTTATTCCAAAGGTATGGGACCAAAATTGCACTTTTAGCCTAGTTATTATATTTCACATCATTTGCATAAGATAATGTTTATCAAAGATTACAACATATATATACCTGAATGCTAAAACTTCAACAAATTCTGTATCAATCTGCGAGAAAGAATAAAATTAGTGGTTTAATTAAAACATGAAAGTAAAAAGCACAAAAAAGGGGAATGCAAAATAGCAATAGACTAAAACCTTAGTTTAATTCCTTACATATTGGTATGTTTTTAATTTGGTCCCTCATTTTTTTACTTTTTCAATTTGATTATTACCTCATAAATATTTTTTTATTAACCCTTTATTTAATATTTAATTGAATTTGTGACGTATTATATATCTTTAATTGACAAGATGATATCGTTTGTTAATCACATAATATTTTAATTGGCCCATAATTAAGTTAATATTATTTTTATATTCACATAATAAATTTGCAAAGAAATCTCTTGAAATTTTACATAAAAATATAAAAGAAATTAAATTACTTAAAATTATTAATTTTAATAACAAAAAAAGTTTATGTGACAATTAATATACCATGTTATTAATTAATAGTATTATATTTTCATTTGAAATTGTTATATATTAAAGTCCTTCACAATTGATATATAACAATTTCACATAAATAAATATAACAATTAATAACAGAACAAATTGTGAAGGACTTTAAAAGAAAAATCTAAGAGAGATTAAATTAATAAATAAATAAATATATATTTTTTTTGGCCTGAATAAATAAATAAATAAATATATGAGAGACCAAATTAAAGTAGAGTTTTAATCAAAAGCAATATAATGCAGTGCTATATTGGGCTTACCCCTGTCTCCTCTTTAACCTCTCTAATTGCAGCAGTACAAATATCCTCACCCTGTAATATATAAACGATTGAGATTATTTATATGTATTTCATAAAAAAAAAAAAGAGATTATTTATATGTATGAAGAAAAAAAATTCAAGATTTTAATAAATGATGAATTCATGGTTAAGTTAATAAAGGTTTATAGAAGCTTAATTATATATATAATTACTTCATTAACAGCTCCAGTAGGCAACTTCCATAAGCCTATCCCACTGAATCTGCCATTGCTTTCCTGAACCACAAGCACCTATAATATCAAATGAAGACAAATTTAAGAGATCTTGTATATATATTTTAATTAGCCTAATTAATTAATTAATTAAATTCATATATATATACCTCTCTGTTGGAATTCATGACAAAAGCACCAATAGCTACACGATGTGAAGCATTTGCTGGAAGAGTATCAATAGTGTTGGGAATCCAACGTACAAGCATTAGATAATCTGGTTCTGCATGGTGATACCTAAATCCCGCCTGCAAACATTATCAATATATATATCATTTAATTTTCAAATTTATTCTAATTTAAGAAATCATCTGAATTATTCATGTTATATTTTCTAATCCTTCTCCCTTAAATTTTCCTGTGAAATGATTCAAATGTTGGGAATAGTAAATTTAAATATTCTAGCTAGAATGTCCTTTTATAATGTACAAGTCTTTTAGTTTTTTATCTATTTATGTGTTCGTGGTATCAAGAGTTATGTACTACTTTCAACTTTGAATAGGATGTATGCTTTAGATCGATAATGAGTTTAAGTTGAACGGTTTTTTAAATAATACTCCTTCTGGTTCATAATATTTGCTGGAATTTGGAGAATTTCTTTGTTTCAAAATATCTGCTGTTTTAGAAAATCAAGAAATAAAGCATTAATTACTTTTTTACAACTTTATCCATATTTATTCTCTCATTGTTTTAAATATCCTTTGAAAATAGAGATAAATAAATAAGGATAATTTAGTCTTTTTATCTTATATTTTTCTAAATTTAAGATAAACTAATCATTTTCTTAGTTTGTGTGCAACTACAAAACTATAGCATAAATTATGAACCGGAGGGAGTAGTAAATATAGGACCAAAGTTTATGGGTGTTGTAAGAATGGAAATGCTTTGATAATATAATATGAGTGATTTTCCCTCTTAGTATTTCCTAAAATAAATATGAGTCTTTAGTGAAGTCTTGTAATAGACTCATTCATCACAACCAAAATAAATAGTAGGCTCCGTTTGGTACAAATATAGGTAAGTAAAGTAAATAGTTTTACAAGGGAAAAGTTGTGTGAGAAAGAAAAGTAATGGAGGGAATGTAAAAGTAGGTAAAGATTTAAAATGTTTGGTGTAAAAAGTTATAGGAAGGAAAGTAAAATAGATATAAAAGAAAAAGGACTAAAATACCCTTCCCACAATCACCACAAGATTACTTTTTTTATTTTCAAAAAGGTCCCTCTTCAGTTGCTGCAGGGACTAAGGTGAAATAAAAAAAGTCAACAACTGGGGCCAAAATAGTATTTTACCGACGGCCAATGTTTATCACTCTCTTCATTTCTTCTTCTCCGCTGAAAAACCAGTTTCAAGCTCACTCCCAATACTGTTTATCACTTGCTCGGTCTTGAGTCGGTCGATGTATCCAGGCTTCTCTCACTCCCGATACTCACATCGACCGACTCGCCTTTTCCGTCGCCATTTCCAAGCTCTCCAAGTCCAACCACTTCGAGGTGGGATTCGAAGCTGCAAAGAAGATGATGGAGGAAGAGGAAGAAGACGATGGAGTCATGGAGGGCTTGGTGGAGAAGAGGAAGAAGACTATGGAGGAAGAGGAAGAAGATAGGGGCAAATGGGTATTTCATATCTAATTCCCTCAGCAAATAGAAAAACCGAACCAACTGAGAAGGAAAAAAATTTCCACTATGCAATGTAAAGTGGATTACATTGTAATCAATTTTACTGAACCATATAAACATTACCAAACGGGCCCTTAGGTCCATCACCTTCTAACATATACTTGAAAAAATTAGGGATTATTAGTCACAACCAAAATAATATTAGGGTCCATCACCTCCCAACATATACTTGAAAAAACTAAGGATTATTAGATTCATAGACAGGTAATCTAGGTGAAGTAAAAAGAAAGATTATTGCAATAGATCATAAAACTTGAAAATTCTTTAATTAAAGGTCAAAGTGCACTTTTGGTCCCATAATTTTACTCAGATCTCAATTTAGTTTCATTTTTTTTTTTTGCACTTTTAGTCTCATATCTTTGGATCAAGTTGTGGAATTAGTCCCATATTTTTCAGTCAAGTTGCATAATTGGACTCATATCTTTGGATCAGGTGCAGAATTAGTCTTAGATCTTTGGGTCACAATGGGCCGATGGTGAAACATTTTGTAAAGATATAAGACTCATTTTGCAACTTGACCAAAAGATATGAAAAAAAGTACAACAATAAAAATTATGAAACCGAAAGTATACTTTGACCAAAATTAAATATGTAGGGGCTATTTATTTTATTTTTATCTCTCTCTCTCAAAATTTCTTCTCCTAAATTTATTATAATGACTTCATCCATGCAAATGCAATTCAGCAATTTTGTAATGTGTATATATAGATATATGATTATTTGGAAAACACTTTTACCTTGACAGCAGCCTCAACAAGATTTGAAAATTCAATGGGCAACTTGATCCACACTCCCTTTTTTCCCTGCAAACCGACGTCGTTTTCTAGAATGATGAGTGATAATGTATGTAGCAATATTGTATACTTTGATTTAAAGTAAATTAATAGTTTGATCTTTAAAATATTATCGAATTGATAATTTAGTCTGTGAAATATTAAACTATACAAATAAAACAGTATACTCTTTAATTTTTGAAAGTTTAAAATTAAACAATGTACTATCTAAATCTTTCAAAAATTAAACTATACGTATTTCAATTTTTAAAAGATTGATTGGTTAATTTAGTGATATTTTAATGACCAAATTATAATTTTACTGTATAATTATACCTGTTGCCTCCAATGTGATATTGAAGCTTGTAAAAGAGAAGAAAAGAGCATGGACTCCATAGGCTTCTCCATATTTACTATAACACCCCCATGTTGATCCTCCACTGCATCAAGTATATCAATGTTTTCTGAAGCCAACGACGTCGTATAACATCTTGGAAGTGCAAAATTACTCTTGTATCCTAAAATGAAATAGTGAAACTAAATTGAGATCTGAGTATTTATATGTAGACAGCCATACATCCTATTCCAACTTGAAATTTTAAATTTTACTATATATATATATATATTTACTTTTGTTATCACTTTAATATTTCAATTTTCAACCATATTTAATATCCATCTTTTTACCATATTTCCATATTTTCTGTATTTAGTTAATTAGTTGAAAAGGAAAATAATAAACAAGGTTGGAATTTTTCTTTGCTAAAAAATTATTGAATTAAAAGAGTGATTTGCATGAATTCGAAGCCTCTATATTAACTTTCCCATGCTATAGAATGTACATTAAAAAAAATACTCGAAAAATCTTAAAATTACAATAGTCTATACATGAAGAGACCTGAATTTGATCAACTTATAAAGAACAGAGCTTGCTAATTAATAGTCATCTAATATACTAACCATAATCTTTACAGTACGGCGATACAGACACATGAAAGCTTGTGTTTGAAAATAATGAAGGGACTACGAAAGACGAAGGAAAAGAAGAAGAAGAAGATGAAGAAGTAAGAAAGAATTTAGAATTTGCCCTAAGGCAAGAGTAGAGGCTGCAAGCTGATCTAAATCTATACATCAAGGCTGATAGTGTTGAGAATTAGTGGTTGATAGTCGACTAATAGATACTCGAGGACTGACAACTAATCACCTAAAAAAATCAAATATTATATATATATATATGTATATGTTTGATATTAAGATTGGAAACGTAATAAGACACTATACAAAAGAGATCCAATGAAGCTAATGAATTGGATAACGATATGTGTGAGTGAGGTAGTAATGAAAGTTTGAGGGATATTTATACTAGAGGCAAAGGAGTGTTTTGTGTTTTCCGTTGAATGAGTCATGATTAGACTTGTTGAATAATCACGGGAAAATATTGACAACACATGCAGGAATGCGCGGGAAAATATATAAACAAACAAAAAGAAAGGAAAAAGGGAAGAAATTAAGGGACATAGATTAATGAATTTAAGTAGTTACTAAGTTTAATACGGCTATGAATATGAATATGTTCAAACTTCAAAGGCAGCGTTTTAAATAGAGTAAACTACTAAATTGGTCCCTGGATTATTGACTCGCTGACAGATTGGTCCCCGAATTTAGGAAATTGACAAATAGGTCCTCGAATTTTTCTAACGAGTCAAATAGGTCCCCGAATTTTTCTAACATTTGTCAAATAGGTCCTTCTGTGCATGTTATTCGGGGACCTATTTGACTACGGTTAGAAAAATTCGGGGACCTATTTGACCCGTTAGAAAAATTGGGGACCTATTTGTCAATTTCCTAAATTCGGGGACCAATCTATCTGCGAGCCAATAATTCAGGGACCAATTTGGTAGTTTACTCGTTTTAAATATATTGGAGCTAGTGATATCTTCACTTTAATTTTGTGGAAAGGAATGAAAAAGTTTCAAATTAAAGGATGGAACACGCCAGAATAAGAATTCATCGTGTGTGTGTGTGTGTGTATTATTGGGCTGTTGCAGCTAATTAAAAGGAAGAAAGAAAGCAACAACCGAGTAAATACAAAATAGTTAACTATTTAAATACACGATAGTGGGACCCACCAAGTCAACTTGGGTCGGGGTCAAAGCTCTTTCCTTCTTCCTCTCCCTTTCGTAATTAATAACCTTTTGGTCAACATATATTATTTTTTATTACTTCCCAAACGTCAAATACTAAAATTAAACTTAAATAGATTAATTTTAATATTTAAGATAGTTAGAGTACCTGATATTCGATATTCTATTACTTATTTAATTTTTATATTTTACATTCAATTTAATATTTTATATATAATTATTTAAATTTAAATAATTATATTTATATATATTTTTATATAATCATTTTTTAGTTATATTATATTTAATTTTTTTATATTAAAAAATAAATTTAAAACATAAATAAATAAGAAATTTCATTTATTTATATTAGTTGGTGGATAATGGATATGGGTACCCGTTATATCCGATTGATAAAATATGATATCCTATCCTATATCCAGATTTTTTCGGATATTTCGAATACTGGATATCGGATAGGGTGCGGATACATATATATTAATTTATCGGATACGGATAGGGAACGAACATTGGATAGGATGAACGAATACGGATACAGATAGTGACAAAATCACCGAATACTCGTGTTTCATGTTCGGATGCGATGAGTTTAGAGTTACAAGTTACTCTTAATAAGTTTTTTTTTCCTTGTCCAATTGGGACCGTCATCAAATGAGGACAAATCGGGCTCAAAAGTGAATTTGGGACTGGTTTTTCATATAGTTTGGGACTAAAATGAAACTAAATAAAAACATTTAAGATTGATATGAAACTTTTGAAACATTTAAAATCAAATTTAACTTAAGGGCATATGTCCAAGACCAATTTGAACAGTCGACCATTTTAAAAAACTATCACAAAAGTAATTAATGAAAAGAAAAATGGCCAAAGTAAAATTTTAATTGGTCCCTTATCTTTAATTAGAGTAGGTTGCAATCCAGTCCTTTATTTATTTTGTTACAATTTTTGTCCTCTAAGTTTCTCCAAAGTTTCACTCATTGGTCCCAACGAATAAATATGACCATTTCTATCTTATTTCAAGTTTGAATGCGACGAGTCCCGAGTTACATGTTTCTTTTGACGAATCTTTTCTTTGTCTAGTTGGGGACGTTAGCAAACAAGATCAAATTGAGCTTCAATAAAGTGAGTCAATAGTTTCATAGCCAAACAAGCGAAGTTGGTCAAATGCCTCTCATTTCAAGTTTTGATTGCGATGAATTCGGAGCTATGGATTACTCTTGACAAGGTCTTTTTCTGCTCAGTTGGAACTTTTAACAAATGATGTCAAACCATTTTCGGGCTCGATTTAATCTCATTTATTGACGGTCTCAATTGGGTAGAGAAAGAACTCGTCAAGAGTAACCCGGCTCGTTGCTTTGAACTCGTCACAATCGGGTTTGAAATGAGAGAGATATGATCGACTTCGCTCTTTTGATTGTAAAACAAGCGGCTCACTTTCAAAACCCAATTTCACATCGTTGCTTACGATTCTAATTAGATAAAAAGAGGATTCATTAAAAGCAACATGAAACTTTGGACTCGTCATATTCAAACTTAAAACAATAGTGATATGACTATATTTAGTCGTTGAGACCAATAAGTAAAACTTTTGGAGAACTTAAAGGACGTTTGACATTCGGATCATATTTTTCATCTCAAGAATCATAACTATATCTATCAGGGATATCAAAAAATTTGTTTAGATGAATTAAAATATTTTTGGAATTATTTTATGATATTGAGAAGAATGTCACATTCTTGTATTTGGTTTAACTGTAATTTAATAATCTTGAGAATATTCAATACTTTTCTAAATATGTAATTGATTTCTCTTCAGACATACATACATACATTTTTTCCTAAAAAAAATAGACTTTGTTTCTACACGATAAAAAAATAATTCTATGATAAATATGATTTAAAAAACATTAAAAATATTACTAAAAAATATTAATTAAAAAATAGTGACACAATCCTCAAAATAAAAAAAAATGTTATAAATTTTCATAAATAAATATGTAGTAATGCAATATATATATATTTATATATATTATGAGGCATTTATATATATATTTATATATATATAATAGAATTAGTTAAATTTTATAAGGGTAGTTTAGTTAATTTAATTAGCACAAGTTAATCTTATATTATGAGATTAGAGAAATCACACATCGTTAGGTAAGATTAAAAGAAGGCTTAAATGTAATTTTGGTCCCTTAATTTTCGCAAAGGTCCCAATTTGGTCCTCTAACTTTTTTTGTTGCAATTTTGCTCCCCTAACTTTTGAAAATGTCTCAATTTAGTCCCTTAACTTTTTTTGTTGCAATTTTGGTCACTTAACTTTTGAAAACATCTCACCGTTTGTCCAAAGTGCACTTTTTCCATCTATTATATGTCATTAATGCTAATCTGACAGGCTCAGTTGGCTAATAACGTGGTAAATATGAATGAAGTAGATTAAAAAAGGACCTTTATGAGAAGACGTTTTCATGACTTGGAAGTGCACTTGAGACCAACGGTGAGACGTTTTTAAAAGTTAGGGGACCAAAATTGCAACAAAAAAAGTTAGTGAACCAAATCGAGACCTTTCGAAAAGTTAGAGGACCAAAAGTGCACTTAAACCTTAAAAAAATAATCTAAATTTCATCAGATTAAGTCATTCTTAAGAATATAATATTCCAAGATTATTTTTATAATTCGCGTACCAAACATAGAATTAACTAGTCTAGACTTCATAATCTCAAGATTATTTTTTTTTTATCTCTATATCAAATGTCTTCTTAGAAGACTAAAATTGCAGAAAAAAAATAACGGATTAAATTACAACTTACCATAAAAATAAATGATATAATTTATACTTTGACCAAAAAAATGATTATATAATTTTTGGAACAAATTGTCTCATAAATGATTCTCCGAATATGTGTAGTAGACTTTGAAGTTTGAAGCATTCAAGTACCACTTGGAATTTAGCAATAAAAGATGTCACTTTGTAAAGGCATTACTTTAGAGTATGTAATGTAGATAGATGTAGATAGATAGATAGATAGATTTGATGAGAATATCATGAGAACGTGTGTACGGACTTATACTCAAATGGCAAGAAATTAAAGACTTGAACGACGATATTGGACACCGAAGATAACTGTTGTAACGACCATATGATGTATGCCATTTTAATTTGTTACAAATTATACAGAACATACACAAGTGGATGGCATTAATCACGTGGCTCTAAAAGTTCAATTTTGCCTTATATATTTTATTTGATTAAATTGTATTTTTTTTTATATTTTAAAAATGATTTGCTTTTGTCTTAAAGTTAAAACTATACTTTACCCACATTTTAATTTAATCTCTACAATTTTGTTTTTTTTTTTTCTAATTTGTCATATAAATATTTATTTAAAGCAAACTAAGATAACTAAAAATGATATGAAAATCTAATATTAAATTTTAAATTTTCAATTCTAATCTTATCAATATCAATGTTGATAAATTTTCGACTCCATTTTACGTTCCCAACACTTGTAATGGTGAGCTCAATCATGGAAAGAAGCCTCACAATGAGATTATGATATGCTCAATTAGACCATTAGTTAGTATAAAGTATATAGAGTATAACAAGTGTAAAAAATTTAGATTAGATCATACTGGAGAGATGGATGTATAGGATTGTTAAAGGTCATTTGAATATAATTTTGCTTCAATTTAAACCAGCTTAAAAGATGGATTGGTGGACGGTCTTTCCAATATTCAATATCAAATGTTAATATATAATAAAATAATGTTGTATTGATTTCTCTTACAAGAGTTTTTTTAAAAATACTTTTACATAATTAAGTAATAAATCGCTCTTGTAGGAACCCCTCTCTCTCTTTGAAAAGTTTTTTTTTTTTCCAAACCTTTCTCAGGTTTTGTTCATCTTTTTCATTTTTTTTTCCTTTTTGGACGAGTTTAGTACTTGATAATAGGCCCAATAATTAGGAGGCCCAAATGGCAGAGCGTGCCCTCGGTCCAGCAGACTACAAGCCCACCAGGTGGATCGCATAGGCATGAACGCCCTATACCTCGCTATCAGGTGTGGACGCCCACAATCACGAGGGGTGTGGGCGCCCACGCGTCAACAAATGCGGAAATATTCCCTGAATTAATCAGGAGCCAATTAAGGATCGGCCAAGATCCTCTGTCAATCAAGGCAGATCACTCTGGGATCCTTTCCCTTGATAACGCCTTGGCCATCAAGGCACCTTTCACAGGAAAGGAAATTACGTAGGAGCAAAGGATCACAATCAGATCGGCCAGGATCACAATCAAGCATCCAGGCATTTATGGCAAGATCACAACTGATTGCCCTCTGCTAGTATAAAAGGTTAACCCTTCACACTGGAAAAAGGTACGCTCTCTACTTAGTCAATTGAGATTATTGAGCTCATATCCCTTACTAACTTAAGCATCGGAGGTGAATCGCAGGGCCACCCCTGTGCGTTCATTGACTTGCAGGCGACTTCCGACCCAGAGTTGCCTCACCGAACCAGGTAATGACCCCCGGCCAGAACCAGGTTCATCACTGGCGCCGTCTGTGGGGACTTTCATACGAAGTCCTATTTGAAACATTATCTTAAATTGCTGATTTATGCCTTGTTTTTTCTTTTCTTAATGAGATGAACTCCTGGGATAATTCATGTAATTTTTTTCTTTATATGTCTTCTTTAACCTATATGTTCATCTGAACCAGAGAAAGAAAGAATGACATCAACTTCAGCTGATCAAACCCCGGGAGGCTCAGTGACTCAATCCATGCAGGATTTGACGCTCGCTCCTCCGCCCGGATTCCCGATCATTCAGGAAGCTCCAACACTGCCCAGCCCAGCTCCGGTGGGGCAAATCACCATAACACTAGATGACGGGATCGCCGCCTTTAAGGCTGATATGCGAATGGAAATGGAAGCACTCTGCAGAGACATCCAGAACATGGTTATGGGAAAGGGAAAGCAAGTTGCTGAAGATCCTGGGAATGAAAACCCAGAACCTATTCTCTCGAGTGAAAACCCCGGGAGTCAAGAGCAGCAGGTGCCTTCGAGTTTGCCACCACCGACTCAAGTGGCAGCTCCCAACCAGTTTACTCAGCCGCAAGCATGGTCCGACGCTTATGCCTACCCACCACAGGGGTACTACTACCCTCAAGGATACTATCCCAACTACTACTCAGGATACGGCGTCCACGGAGGACCCAGTGGGATGTATCAATCAGCGGGCGCCTACGATCCCATGATGCCGACAAATACGTCGGGACAGACGAGACCGCCCCCACCAGCAGAAGGAATCTTGGCACCTCACATGCAAGCTGCGCAACTCGACAAGAACTACAAAATGCCAATAAAGCTGACACCATACACAGGCGAGAAGGACCCAGATGATCACTTGCTCAGTTTTAAGGCTGCCATGAATATCTCCAACATGGGAGATCATCAAAGGGGCAAACTTTTCCTGATAACTCTGGAGGGACCAGCTCTAGATTGGTTCTCAAAACTTCCGGTAGGCTTAGTCCACTGCTTCAGGGACTTGGAGTACATGTTCAAGAAACGGTTTGCGACCAGCAAAGTGTACAAGCAGCCGATGGCGGTGTTGACTGACATTAGGCAGAACAAGGGAGAATCGCTGAGAGATTACTTGGCGAAGTTCAGCAAAACTTGTCTGAACATCAAAGAAGTCGATGACAAAATAGCTGTTTACTCTTTCCTCGCAGGGATCAGACCGGGCCATGCCCACAAGGAACTCACTCACAGAGCCCCAAAATCTGTGGGTGAATTACTTTCGATGGCCGAGGAATTCATAACAAAGGAAGACCTTGACAAAACTCAATGCGATCGCTTTGCGAGAATTGAGCCAAACGCAAGAAAACCACCAAGCAAAAATTCCGATAGAGCTAGGGAAAGCTGGAGAGGAAGAGATCATCACAGGCGTCCCCGATCTCCACCTAAAGGAATTCATACCGTCTACACAGTGCTCACGGTATCTCAATCGGAAGTCTTTCGCGAGATCGCCAATACAGACCTCCTCCCCAGACTCCCAGAACGCCCTAGGAGAGTGGGACGAAATGTGGACACCAGCAAGTATTGCAGGTATCACAGGGGAGAGGGACACACCACTGATGAATGTATCACCTTGAAAGATGAAATAGAGAACCTCATTCGGCAAGGACACCTCCCATCCATATTCATCAAGAAGGAAGGGAACAAGAGAACTAGAGAGGACAAAGACGCCCAAGAGGCGAAAAAATCCAAGGGCGGTGGCGCTCACGATGACGACAAAAGAGGAGATCGGCGTACACCACCAAGAGAGAACAAACCAACAGGCATCATTCACATGATCTCGGGCGGTATCGAGAAAACGGGGCAAAGACCCCGCAGAAAAGGAGAAAGGTGAACCGGTCTATACTGAAAATAGACTACAAAGAGTCATCCACCGAGGAAAAATGGGTTGAACCCATAATCTTCACGGACGATGAGTTATGGGAAGTAAACCGAGACTATGATGATCCCATGGTGATCACTGCCCAGATTGGCAACTTCACAGTGGAACGAATCATGGTGGATCAGGGCTCTTCTGCAGACATCATGTACAAGCGATGTTTCGACCAGTTGGGCATCCCCATGGAAGACCTGAAGGATCATTATGGAAGCCTGATAGGCTTAACGGGAGATCAGATCCCTGCCATTGGAAAGATCGATTTAAGACTCACAGTGGGAGAACACCCTAGAGTAACCAGCAACACCATTGAATTCATAGTGGTGTAGACGCCCTCGGCATACAACGTCCTTTTAGGACGCCCATCTTTGAACAAGATGAGAGTAGTAATATCTACTGCACATCTGCGCATGAAGTTCCCAACTCCCCAAGGGGTAGGGCAGGTGAGAACCAACCAGAAAACAGCAAAGACAATGCTATGCGGTGAGCCTCGAGAGGACTAATGAGGAAGAACGAAAAAGAAAGACGAGAACTCCCAAAATGGATGAAAACGCCAAAGAAGCGGTGGACCCTGAAGTCCTGAACTGTGACGTAGAGGATTTCAGAGATGAGGTCGAGGCACAGAGACCTAAGCCGATGGGGGATTTAGAAATCATCCAGCTAGAAGATGATGTAGAGAAAACTTTGCAAATCAACATGCTATTGCACGAAGCTGAAAAAGCTGAACTCATTCAGCTCCTGAAGGCGTCCTCAGATGTCTTCGCCTGGCGTCCTGCCGATATGCCAGGAATCGATCCAAAACTCATCTGTCACAGTCTCAACACATATGGAAGGCCAGGAGTTATCCAGCGAAAGCGCCTGGTCGGACAGGAGCGCCAAACGGCAATCAAGGAGGAAGTTAGCAAACTCTTAGCTGCAGGTTTCATCAGAGAAACCAAATATCCTGAGTGGCTTTCCAACGTAGTGTTGGTCAAGAAAGCCAATGGAAAATGGAGAATGTGTGTGGACTTCACCGACTTGAATAAAGCTTACCCAAAAGACCACTATCCATTGTCTAACATCGACAAGCTAATGGATGGGACCTGTGGTCATCAGACCATGAGCTTTCTGGACGCCTTTAGCGGCTACAACCAGATCAAAATGAACCCTGAGGACGCCGAGAAAACGTCCTTCATCACCGAGCTCGGGACGTACTGTTACACAGTGATGCCGTTCAGGTTGAAAAACGCGGGCGCTACTTACCAGAGAATGATGAATCTTTTCTTCAAAGATTACATCGGGAAGAACCTGGAAGTCTACGTGGACGACATGGTGGTGAAGACCAAGGAAGGAGGAAAACACACTGAAGACTTGAAGGAAATCTTCAGCCAGCTGAGAAAGTGCCAGATGAAACTGAACCCCTCCAATTGCGCCTTTGGAGTCAACGGAGGAAAATTCCTGGGATTCATGCTCACCCACAGAGGGATCGAAGCAAATCTGGATCATGATAGGAATTGTGCCCTAGGGCCAATCCTTTTCTGTATATGTTATGAACATATGGATTAATTTATAGAGATAAATTAATGGTTTTCACATTATTAGCATGTTTACTGTGATTACGTCCATGATTAATTATACGATAATTAATCTAAATCTGTCCCTGATCGATTATTTTCGTGGGAGCGAAAATGAACTAAGATCAGCATGACCTCAGTGCATAGGGATGCACGCATGCGATGCTAGAATGAGGGTCATGGTGCAACTACGTAAGGGGTTACGAGTTGCTGGACTGACCCAGAGAGTCCTGCATGGGTTTAGTCATCAGCTTGCCTCTCTTGTACGCCTGTCACGACGCCTTAGACCTGAGGTCATCATTATTCCGGCGTTGCAGTTGTCAGACTTTGGCTTAGTCTAACGTTGCCCGTAGCAGGGTAGCCATAAGGGCTAAGTACGGGTCTGGTTGATTGCCGTGCTGAGGAATGTGGACTGACCAAGACTGGGATTTTGTTCCCCATTAAATTGGGAGATATCTTACTGGCGCCCTCGATGAGTCTGTCCAGGAAAAACGAGTGGCCACTCAATATATTGGGACTTACTCAAGGAATCGAGAAAGTAAAGGTTTGGATCATGGATGACTTTCCCGTGCCTGATCCATGACCAAGATATCGCAGAACAATAGGGTCGGTGCCTAGGAGGTACGAAGGTTAAAATCGGTTCTGGTAACGATCGATTCACTCACGTGTTTTGGGTAGTCGCGATGGCTTGCTAGAGTCCGCTCACGACTTGTAGGACATGGGGATGACCTACTGCCAACTTCACGTGGGGCCTGCCGGGTCACACACGAGCAGGATTAGAACACACCTTTTAAGGGACACGAATTAGGGTAATTCGTGGGTCACTCCGTGGCCTAATTTAAGACACAGAGGAAATGTCTGGGACATTATGTCTTGTCTTAAATTTTCTACATGATTAAATAATTGGTAAATAATTAATAGAGATTAATTATTTGCAATTTAAATATTGGGAAATAATAAATTAAATAATTCCTAAAAGTTAGGAGATTATTGATTTATAAAATTCCCTAATATTTAGTTGAGGGTGGCGCCTCATTTTATGGGGATTTAATTAATAAAAATGTTTTATTAATTAAGTCATGAATTTGAATTTGAATTTGAGATTCTAGATTTGAATTAAGATAATGGGGTAATATTTTAATTCAATATTAGATCTAAATTCGAAATTCAAAATTTGAATTTGAAATATTATTGTAATATTTTAATTCAAAAATATTGGGATAATATAAGTTGGTTATGACTTCCTTAATTTTAGGAGTTATTTTTGATTTATAAAATTCCCAATAATAGGAGCTAATAGGCGCCTAGACTCATGGGTCCCACTTGGAAGATTTGATCTTCAAATTGTGATTCTGAGTTGGCAATTTGAATTTGAATTAAGATATTCTGGGAATATTTTAATTAGATATTCAAAGCCTAAAATATGATATTATCAGAATATCATAGATTTTATATTTATAAAATTAGTGTAATTTTAGTAAATATAAAGCCTGCAATTCGCCTAGCTCCAAGACACACAAGTCGAATTGTTCATGCCTTGCACATTCTGAAACCCTAGCTCACTTTAGAGAGAGAAGTCGAATTCCTCCTTGTAGAGAGAGAAAAATCGACACCCACCTTCCTTAGGAGAGAAGTCGATTTTCTTCTAAGGAGTTAGAAGAGTTATCGAAAGTTGTGGGTTCTACGGGTTTGAAGACAACAATAGAACAAAAGGAGTTTTGTTGCTGATTGTTGATCTGTGGCGCCATCCACCTCAGAGTTCAGAGAAGGAGTTCCTGAATTCAGAATCTGTAGATTGGATCCCGAGTCTCTTTGGAGAAAGAGGCGTGGAGGCTAGCACCTCGTGTTCGGGAAACTGTTCGTGTGGATCACTGGTAGAGGAAGGACGTGGAGACGAACTTCTAGACTCACCAGTATCACCAATCCGATTGAAAGCCTGAGGTATAACACTTTTCGTATCTGGTTTTAAATTCAGCTAGCGGATCTCAGGGTGGGTTTTCCTCGGGGGCGCAAGTTTTTTTTTAATTTACGTTTCTTCCGCTGCGTGTTTCCCTGGGGATTTCCCAACAGATCAGTGCAAGGCCATTCTGGAGATGAAGCCCCCGAAAACGGTCAAGGAAGTCCAACGCCTCAATGGCAGGCTAGCGGCTCTTCATAGGTTCCTGTCGAGGTAGAAGGCGCCTAGCGCCACCTCAACAATAAAGCTTTGTAGCTGCGGTTTCCTCAATTTGATTATGTCATGTCTTTAAATTCTGTCTTTATTCAAATTCACTTTCAATTCACCATGTAAGCCATCTCACGACGCACAATTCTCTATTAATAAAACGAGTATTACTCATCACGAATTCTCTTTACATTCAAGTTTGTTGGTAGATGCTTACCGTTCTTTAAAACGCTAAAAGCAAACAAAAAATTCGAATGGAACGAGGAATGCGAGGAAGCCTTCCAAAAGTTGAAAAACTATCTGGCGTCACCGCCCATTCTGGTAATCCCAGTCAATGATAAGCCCATCTATGTCTACTTGGCGTCCACAGATGACGCAGTCAACTCAGCCTTGGTGCTAGAGGTGGGAGAAGAACAAAAACTCATCTACTTCACCAGCAAAACTCTCACAGGAGCAGAAAAGCGGTATCACCGCCTCGAGAAGTTGACGTTCTCATTACTTCATTCAACTAGGAAGTTGAGCCATTACTACCAACAGTATCAGATAATTGTCAGAATAGACAGACCCATCAAGCAGATGGTAGAACAACCAGACATCACTGGTAGAATGTCAATTTGGTCTGTAGAGATCTCATAATACGGGATAGCCTACGAGCCCAGGAGGGCCATCAAAGGACAGGCGTTAGCAGACTTTGTAGCCGAAATGACGGGGCCTGAAAATGCCCAAAATTGGACATGGAAGGTACACTTCGATGGTGCCGTATCAAATTCACAGCGAGGTGCAGGAATAGTGATGCGAGCCCCAGATGGCTCCATCGTGGAACAATCAATAGAAATTGAATGCTCAATCACCAACAATCAGGCAGAATACGAGGCCCTGATAGCTGCTCTAAAATTAGCAGCGAACATCGGCGCCAAAAGGTTGGAAATTTTGGAAGATTCCCAACTGGTGATACAGCAGATGAATGGATAGTACGAAACCAAAGACCCAGTTATAGTCCAGTACGCCGAGAAGGCAAAGAAAATTATTAAAGGCTCTGGGATTGAAGCCACCTTTCAGCATATCTCGCGAAACGACAACGCTCGAGCAGACGAGCTCGCCAAATTGGCGTCTAAGCCATCAAGAGGAGGCAGAAACTCCATCATCAAAACAACTCTAAGGGAGCCGACAATCCTGGAGCAGGATATCCTCCCCGCGGAAGAAGTTGACGACTGGAGAACGCTGATATTCAAATATCTGGCCATAGGCGCCTTATACAGAAAAAACTTCAGTCACCCTGGAGCCAAGTGCATAGCAAGAGACGAGATCACGAGAGTGTTGACCGAAGTCCACGAAGGACTATGTGCAAGCCACCAAGGCCCGATGGCGATGCGAAGGAAGATCCAAAGAGCTGGCTATTTCTGGACCACACTTCAACAGGATGCTGAGAACGTTGTCCGTTCGTGCGAGAAATGCCAGAAGTATGCCAACATGATCCACTCACACGCAGCTCCCCTGAACACCATCACTTCACCATGGCCTTTTGATCTTTGGGGGATCGACATTGCAGGACCATTTCCAATGGGCACTTACCAGAGAAAATTTTTCATAGTCGCCGTAGACTACTTCACAAAGTGGGTGGAAGCTAAAGCTATGGCGTCCATAACCACGAAAGCCATAGAAAAATTCGTGTGGCAAAACATCATCACCAGGTTTGGCGTCCCAAACACGTTGATATCTGACAATGGCGCTCAGTTCACGAGCAAGAACTTCCAGGACTTCTGTAAAGTCTGGAAAATCCACCATAAGACCACCTCAGTAGAACATTCTGCCACAAACGGCCAAGTTGAATTGGCCAACAGGATCATCATACAAGGAATCAAACGGAGACTAGAGTTTGCTAAGGGAAGATGGGTTGATGAACTCCCCTCAGTATTATGGTCATACAGGACCGCAGAGCAAACAACCACGAAGGAAACACCCTTCGCCTTGGCCTATGGGCATGAAGCAGTGATACCTGCTGAAGTGAACGTCCCAACCGAGAGGGTAATCAATTACCCGAGTACCAATGATGCCAACTCCAGACTGGAAGAGCTTGACAGCTTGGAAGAAAGAAGGGAAGTTGCAGCCATTAGACAAGCTTCCTATAATCAGATGGTTAAGAAATACCACGACTCCAAAATCAAACCCAGGACCCTTAAGATAGGAGACTTGGTGCTCAGAACTGTGGAAAACAACAAGAAAGATCCTAGACATGGCAAGCTGGGACCAAACTGGGAAGGCCCATACAGGGTTACAGAGATCCTGCCTGGCAACGCCTTCAAGCTAGAAACCTTCGAGGGTAAGCCACTTCCAAATGCTTGGAACGTGGCCAAGCTTAAATTTTATTTCCCTTAGTAAGGAAGCTTTGTAATAACCAAAGAACGCCCCTGAGCCAATTTTACTGAGAGTTTATATCAATAAAGTGCATTTTTTCCATAACACATTGCTATTAATCATATTAAGTTGTTCGAGGGGATGCCCTCGGAACAGCAACTAAAAGGCCCTCGAAGGAGCCTTGTGAGTATGGCACTCACCAACCATGCGGACCGTCCCTCCCTTGGATGACTAGTCAAAAACTTAGCATATGATACGGAAACGCTCGAAGCGCACCCATCGCGAGGCAGCACTTTAACATGCAAGCAATACAATAATAGAGTCAAGGCATGGAAAATGCATGGCAAACATAGCAAGCATAGCAAGGAGTAAAGTGTTAAAAGCAAACACTGCTAAAATTAACTGCATAAATACAAAGGGCGCCATCGCCCAAATATCCAGAAAGTGGCTCAAAGGCCACACCATATAAAAAATACAAGTGGCATGCAAGCCACTGCAAGACAAACATAAAAGAAAAAGAGGCACGCAGGCCTAAGCATCAGTGGGGGGATCCTCAGCAACAATACCCTCGCCAGTAGGGGCGTTCTCATCTGCAGCATCCGCAGCGTCATCTACGGCGTTGTCACCAGTGGCAGCGCAACCTGCAACAGGTCCCTCATCGCCATCCCCAAGAGTGGAAGCGCCCGCAACTCCTTGACTTTCTTCACCCGGAAGGGGAACTACTTCATTCGGGAACCAAGGAAAGTCTTCGTCACCACCAGACTCATACCCCGTCAATCCATAAGTTTCAGGCATCCTTGAAATCTTCAATGCCGGGTCGGCGTCAATGGGATCCCGGATGAGCCTGCCCTCCACTATCTTGTTCGGGCAGATCCTTGTGGTGTCCAGATTGGGATTGCGCAGCCTCAGTTGCTGGATGGCGTTCTTAAAACCTATGTAGTTGTAGCGAGAACCCATCCACTTGACCTGCCTCAGGGCTAACTCCTTAAAGGCTGCGTAGGCGTCCTTGGTATTTTGTAACTCGGTTTCCAAACCAGCCACTCTATCGTTGAGCTGGCTAATAACGCCAGTGGCATCCTCCATTCGAACCCAGTTCTGAGGGAATCCTAGGAAGCCTTCATCAGGTTTAACTCATCCACCAGCTCCTCAACAGTACAACGCAATTACTTGGCGTCCTCGCGTGCAACATCTCTCTCAGAAATAAGATCTTTCCTAGAGATGCTGTTGGCCAAAACACGCAGCCCAGCAGCCAACAAAAATTGGGTGGTCTCCTCGGCAGGATCTTGAGTGTTTTCCGTAGACGCCCTAGCCAGATCATCTCGCTTCACCGCCGCTGCTTTTGAAAGGCAGTTGGAGAGAATCTCGAGAGCATTGAAATCTCCAACCTCTGGAGCTGTAGAGATTAAAGGAACTTCAACAGTGGGGCGCACACGCTTGCGCAACGCTGCTCTCCCATCCTTGGTTGCAGCAGCAGCAGCAGTTTCCTTCTCTCTGCCGATGGGATTGGTAGGAGGACTTGGAGCCGCAGTAGGCTCACGAATCGTAAGACTCCCAGGCTTCCTAGGAGCAGGGGCAGATTGCTTCTTTGAGGTGGTCACCACCTTCTCTTTCCCTTTGTCCCCGCGAGGACGTTTGGTTCCAATGACATCAGCCATGGAAGCCTCCATCACTGAAATAAGCAAAGCAAAGGTTTAAAAACTATCACAAGGAAAGGAAGTATCATGCAAAAATGAAGAGAAACATACAACGCTTAGGGTCAAAAAGGTCAGTGGTGATCAACCGCAACGCTGCCAGGCGTTCGTCAACGATTAGGTCCCTCTAGTTGCACTCAAAGGGCCCAAGGCGAGGCCTCCTCCATGATAAGGGGAACATGGCGCGCTCATCCGACGCGCGAACCCAGAAAGGCCGTTCAGACCCCGATTCCTTAATAAAGACAAATTTGTACTACCATTTCTTGGGGTTGCTAACAGCGTGTTTCAGAACCTGGGGGAGCCCTGGGTGTCTGTAATAGGAGATGAAGCAATTGTCCACCCAGCGTGGATAGAAGAAGTACAGGAACAGTCGCGCGGTTGCGACAACGCCATCCCTTTTGCATTTGGCGACGAAGCCCAGAAGGATGCGCCATCTGTTGGCACTAACTTGAATAGGAGAAATGTTCATGATGGCCAGAAGGTCCACAACCGCAAGATTGAAGGGCATCTCAATATCGCAACCTTTAAGGGCGTGCTCACAAATTAGAAAGCCCCTTCCATCGGTGTAGAACATATCTGACGCTGTCTCCAAATGACTTAGCACGGAGATCTCGCACCCAGAAAATTGACGACGGGGTGAGGACGCCTTTAGCTCTTGGTTGAGCCTCTCGAGATAGTCCACACCAAAGAGCCAGGTGTAGTACTCTTTCACCACGTCGTTCGTTAGGTCCAAATGCCCCTTCTGTACCTTCTCATTGGGTCTCTGACGATGCCAATTAACTACGGGACGCACGTTCCTCATAACTTCAGCCCTATCGGGGCCACATGGCGTTGTCTCAGCACCCTTAACCCAAGGAACGTTGGCCAACCTAGAGTTTTGGCAAAGGAACCACTCCGGGTAAGCTTGGAAATCAACTTCCTCACCATACATTGTCTGCTGAGGATTACCATCCCCTATGGATGCCCAGATATGAACATCAGCACCGCCCGCATCCTCGGGTATAGACGACTCCTCATCCATGGACGCCGATCCCGCGGCAGGAGATAGCATCTCGCGAATTTCCGTCGATGTGTACGAGGAGGAAGCAGCGGTCATCTGGTCAAACTCTCCCGGGACATGGGACGAGGACGCCACAGCATCACCATCCCTCCTTTCCATGGGGGACGCGAACCTCATTGGCGCTGATGGTTCAGGAATAGATTTATGAGGCGTTGACGCTCCAGGCGCCTTCTTGTTGTTTCCAGCAGCTGAGGAAACATGACAATTATAACCCATTTTATGAAGAACTCTCCTCCATTCACCAGCAAAAAGGGGGGAAACGCCCTCGGGAAATAAAGGATCGTTTGGGAAAATGACTCTCAGCGTTTGTGGTTGATCACCAAACTCAGACCAAAATTCAAAAGATGAAGAGGAAGATGAAGAGGAAGGAGAAGGATTAGAAAACTTACAGTCATCGAAATCCATGTTGCTGGCAAATCGAGGGATAATTCCAGAGAAAAAGGCTTGAAGAAGTTGAAGAACACTATGAAGAACGCGAAGAACACAATGAGTAATATTCAAACGAAAACCCAGAAATCAAACCTGAAATAGCAGGAGACAATGTCGAATTACTCACTGGACGACGGAGAGTACAGTTGTCGGAGCAAAGCAAGCGGCGACAATACGCTGTGTGGCTTTGCAAAACTAGCAATTCCAGCAAGAAATCTCTCGCGAGCACAGGGAAAGTGAGGAGGAAAGAGGAGTTTGTGAGAGTGAAAATGGCGAAGTGAGGGAAAGAAGGGGAAAATGGTGGTTTTTGAAAAAACTGCACGAAAACCAAAACGACGCATTAAATGCGCCCCCCTCGGTCCAAATTTTGCCATCATGGCGAAGGTTAATCCAATCACGTAGCGACACGTGGCCACGAAGCGCTGACACACAGAACTGAAGTGACGCGAAACATCATCAGGGAAGCTGGAAGGACAAGGTTTGGTGCCACTAGATTCGTGAACGCTGCATCAAGTTGGGTCACCGCCACCCAAAATCTCCTGGACAAACTCTAGCCGTCAACGCCAACAGAGCAAGCAAGACTATGGTCAGTGCCAAGAACGCCCCCTCGTTGGGGACTCCACTGATGGGGACAGAGCTTCACTTCTTTTGTTGGGACTAGTGATAATAGGCCCAATAATCAGGAGGCCCAAATGGCAGAGCATGCCGTCGGTCCAGCAGACTACAAGCCCACCAGGTGGATCGCATAGGCATGAACGCCCTATACCTCGCCATCAGGTGTGGACGCCCACAATCACAAGGGGTGTGGGCGCCAACGCGTCAACAAATGCGGAAATATTCCCTGAGTCAATCAGGAGCCAATTAAGGATCGGCCAAGATCCTCTATCAATCAAGGCAGATCACTCTGGGATCCTTTCCCTTGATAAAGCCTTGGCCATCAAGGCACCTTTCACAGGAAAGGAAATTATGTAGGAGCAAAGGATCACAATCAGATTGGCCAGGATCACAATCAAGCATCCAAGCATTTATGGCAAGATCACAACTGATTGCCCTCTGCCAGTATAAAAGGTTAACCCTTCACACTGGAAAAAAGGTACACTCTCTACTCAGTCAATTGAGATAATTGAGCTCATATCCCTTACTAACTTAAGCATCGGAGGTGAATCACAGGGCCACCCCTGTGCGTTCATTGACTTGCAGGCGACTTCCGACCCAGAGTTGCCTAACCGAACCAGGTAATGACCCCCGACCAGAACCAGGTTCATCAGTACTTGTAACTCCTTGATTTTCAACTTTTTTAGTTGTTTTTCCAATTTAATAAATAAGATCTTCAATCCTCCAAAGTTTAGTGATGGTTTTATTTAGATTTATTTCTAATTCTATTATTTCTTAATGAAAGATTGGTTCTAACACTAGATCGATTCAGATTTGAATATTTTTATCAAAAAGCTTTCAATCTACTATCAAATATAAAGAGAAGTACATGATATTTACGTTTGTGAGGAAAACTATTTTTTTGATATACATGAAGTATATAATGTTAAATGTTTTCTCGACAACATCAATATGGTCATGATTTTCATCTTAAAGATATCTTTTATATAGGATCGATTGTGTTTTTATTTTGTTTCCTTAGTTCAACTCTTATGCATGTATTATTATATTTGAGTTATTTGAACAATTGTAATTAACTTTCCAATAATGTAATTTGGCTTGATATTTTTCAAAAAAAGAAAAAGAAAAACTAAAGTTTAAAGCTTTACAAAATATAAAGAATGATTTTTCTAAATAAAAAAAAACTTGAGAGACTAAATTAAAATCTTGAGTAAACTTTAGAGACATGACTATAAGATACTAAATAAAAAAAAGGGTGAAATGGGCATTTTAGTTCTTCAACTATTTTGTGTTTCATTTTGGTCCTCAAACTATGGGATTAGTTTCATTTTGGTTTTCAAAATAATTTTTGTTTCATTTTGGTACCCCAAATTGTGATTTCATTTATTTTCCACAGTTATTTCTAACTTGGACAGCTGAGATAGATTATTTCTCACTCTTATTTCTAGCTTGATATGCGTTACGTTTTGTGGGATTATCTCAGAAACTTGACATCTACAATCTCTGGTCCTTGGATGATATTTGGTGATTTCAATCGAATAAAAGATGCTACAGAAAAAAAAATAGCAAGAATATGAGCACGCGAGGAGCACAAGACTTCATGGATCTTATTAATGAGTTGGGCCTAATCGATTTCTTCCTTGCAGGGTTGTGGTTCACTTGGTGCAATAATAGGGATGGAATGGAGAGGGTAGTTGAAAGGTTAGACCAGGTTTTGTTTATGCCTACCTACCTCGACATATATCCGCATCTGTTCGCTGAAGTACTCACCATCTCTTCTTCTGATCATGCGCCTATTTTTGTGACCACAGATAAATGTATCCCAGTTAGAGGTAAGCCTTTAAGATTTGAGGCTATGTGGTTGCACGAAGGAGCATGTGATTTAGCGGTCAGAAACGCCTAGAACTGTTGCTACTTTCACAATAGCTCTCTGGCGGTTGCTACGAAGATGGACAGAATTAAGACTGATCTCCAGATCTGGAATAAAACGGTTTTTGGGCATGTTCAATGTCATATCTCTATGCTGGAAAGGGACCTTTCTCACATCCAGAAGCTTCTCCTCTCAAAGGATCCAGATTTTTCAATTAGAGACCTTACATTTAGGGAACTGGAGATAAGAGTAGAACTTGAAAAGTGGTATGAGAGGGAAGAGATTTTTTGGGCTCAGAAATCGAGACAAATTTGGCTTCTGCAGGGAGACAGAAACAATGTGTATTTTCACAACGTGGTCAGGAAACGTCGCGCTCAGAACAAAATCCGAAAGATACGCGGCCATGATGGGGAATGGATTGATGATTATGATCTCCTAGAAAAAGAAGCAGGGCGGTATTTTGAATCTATTTTTTCTAACAAGGATATTCCCAGGGATAGAAACACGGAGGCTTGGTTGCAAGGTATCACTCTTCCCACTATCTCTCAAACGGGGGCTATGGATTTGACTAGACAGGTTTCCCGGGAGGAGGTGAATACTGTTGTGTTCCAACTTAAGCCGTACAAAGCCTCGGGCTCAGATGGGGTCTCTGCGGCGATTTTCCAAAGATATTGGGAGTTCATACAGAATGACATTCTTAAACTTGTCAGTGATTTCTTTGCAGGTACCTGTGATCCTGGTGCTATCAACTCAACTTTCATGGCTTTGATCACGAAAACTGATACTCCAGAGACGTTCAAAGACTTCCGTCCAATTGGTCTATGCAATGTCATTTATAAGATCATCTCTAAAGTGGTGGTAAATCTTCTACAACACCTCATGGACAAGATCATATCCCCCTTTCAAAATGCTTTCATCAAAGGCCGTCTGATCTCGGAGAATATTTTTATGGCCTCCGAAATGATGTCTGTCATCCATAAAATGAAGAAAGGTAAGTTAAGTTAGGGTGCACTTATGATGGATTTGGCTAAAGCCTATGACAGGGTGGATTGGGGCTTCCTTCAGGCCGTTCTAAAATGAATGAATTTCCTTGATAGATTTATCATATGCATCATGAACTGTATTTTTAGTGCCAGATTCGCTCTCCTTCTGAATGGTCAAGTTTCTATTGACGTTAATGTTGGTAGAGGACTCAAGCAAGGTGACCTGCTTTCCCCTATCTTTTCATTCTTTGCATGAATGTGTTCTCGTGAGTTCTGACAGACGGGAAAGAGAGGGGAAGATTCAGGGGATCAGGTTTGCCCGTAGTGGGCCTTCAATCTCCCACCTCTTATATGCTGATGATTTGATCCTTTTCTTTAGAGCAAATAAGAGCACCCCTGTTTTTTTGAAGACTCAACTTGAGGTTTTATGTGAGAAGGCGGACTTGAGGATCAATGCACAAAAATCTAACATCTGTGAAGGAGGATCTCAAACGCCTTTTTGGGGTTGATGCCTTGAACAAGTTGGGTAAGTATTTGGGGGGTCTTTGTAGATGACAAACAGGACCTCAAACAGAATTTTGATGATCTTCTCCATAAGATTAATAACAGACTCGCAGGATGGAAGAGCCAGCTTCTGTCTCAGGCTGGCAGGGTTACCCTCATCAAGTTAGTCATTCAGTCGGACCCTGTTTATAAACTCTCTTGCTTTCAGGCACCCAAAAGAGTTACAGAAGCTATCAACGGTGCTATGACCAATTTCTTCTGGGGGTCCAGAGGGGACAAACAGAGAAGCCACTTACTTAATAGAAATATTCTTTTTACTCCTAAACAAGAAGGTGGCTTGGGGTTTCGTGATATTGCGCAGGTTAACAAGGCTCTTTTGGTGAAACATACATGGAGAATGCTCAATAATTCGCAATCAATGGTGGGGGAGTGGGTCAAAAAAAGATATCTTGTCCCCCATTCTGATTTTGATTTTAAGTCTACGAGCTGGGGATCGATTGTACAGAAAGGGGTGAGGAATTGCTCTCATGTGATCACGGAAAATGTCAAATGGAAATTGGGTGTGGGGGATAAAGTTGATATTAGAAGCACTTTTTGGGAAGGCAGGATTGATGGTAGACCTACTGGGACTCTGGTTAGTGATCTACTCGACTATTCCATGTATTCATAGGATGCTGGAAAGATCTCGTTGGTTTTCTCAGACGGCTAACTTGATCAGGACTCCGGGAACAATCACACACCTCCCATACGCTCTTCTTTGGTCACCTGTTACCTCAGGGTCATACTCCACGGCTGATGGGTTCAAGCTTCTAAGCAGTGGCAACCATCCGGGTTTAGGTAATAATTATACATCTGATTTTCCTTGGAAAGATTTCTGGAGGACTATAGCTCCGATGAGGGTTCTGTTGACGGTTTGGAAAATCTACAAGGAAGCCATCCTAAGCATACATCTAGCGCATCACATACATACTAAATTTAAAACATACACCGTGTTTAGATATGGCCCATACCCTAGAATTCTCCCAAGCCAATGAGAGAACTTTTCTAAAAAGAAAAATAAAATTACACGTGAATAAACCCCAGTTGCATTGAGGTATAAACTTGAAAGTAAATTTACATAAGAGTAGAGGGAGACGACACGCAGGCCGTATTTACCGAAATAAACCTCCTAGAGCCATATCCAACACCACACAATTCAAATATGAACAATTCATACAATTATGTCAAACACGGCATACAACACATATATTAAAACTTCTTTTAAGATTGTGTTCAATTTAGGGTCTGTGCAATTTTAACATGCCTTTCTTGAAATTAGGCCTATTATCAATAATTATAAAATTCAAGAATCTCATTCAAGAATTTAAATTATTGATCCCCAAAATTTTTAAAATTCATAATTTTAATAAATTTTCAGCCACCTTTATAATATTATAATTAAAACACTTTTAATTATAATTATATACAGGATTTTCGATTTTGGCCTTAACATTCAAGAAACTTATCTAAATCAATCTCATTGATTTCTTTATGTATCACATACATAAATTTGCACCTTATATGGTTAAATCGACTTTTAAAGAAATGTTCGGTGGATTTTTCGTAAAATCAAAAACAGTGATTGAAAGCGGTAAACACACATATCATACATCATATGTACACATAAACAGTTTTAAATCCAAGAACTAGCGTGACTCTGATACCACTGTTGGGGAATTCAGAGGCGCCTAAACGCAACGGAAGCAAAACATAAAATTAAAACTTTAAAACAAAACGCACAAGGGGCCAGAATTCTCGAACGGATCCACTAGCTGAATTTAAAACTTTTAGATAGTGGTATACCTCACAAGTTTCAATCGGTTTGGTTGTACGGGGCGTGTCCTAGAAGTCCACGTGACGCGTCCTTCCTCCGCCGGTGATCTGTTGGGAAATCATAGGGTCGGCGCAGCGGAAAAACACGGTAAATTAAAATTTTTGGCTTCCCTATGATTCCTTCCAGGATCCACTATCTACATTTATATTAGTTAAAGAAAGAGATTTACCAAATTTCAATCGGTGCGTATGAACTTGCGAATTGAGAAGTCCACTCCAAGTGTCCTTCCTCTGTCGGTGATCCACACGAGCAGTTTGGCAGATGCCCAGGTGCTAGCCTCCTTCACTTCTTCCCAAGTGAAAACGGGAACTTTATCTACGAGTCTTGAATGTTTAAGAACACTTCTTGAATCTTCAAAACAAAAGTGGGAAATTCAAGAACCCTTTCTTGAATTCCCAAGAGTGGCGCAAAAAACAAACACACAAAACCAAGTGTTCTAGGGTTTGGGTCGAAATTCTCTCTCTAAGAGAAGAACTTGACTTTCTCTCTCTAAAACTAGGTAGGCGACTTTCTTCTCTCTCTAGAGAATGAACTTGGCGATTTTGTCTCACAAAATTATGCCTTCTTTTACTTGCTCCCTATATGTGTGCTTATATAGCTTCTCATTCCTAGAGTTTGGGTTTCACTAAACCATTTAGTGAATCCCTCAAATCTTGGATAAGGATTCCCAATATCTTTGATTTATAATATTACACTAA
>QANZ01035749.1:81717-103149 GCA_003254925.1 Chamaecrista fasciculata
GGGCAACGTTAGACTAGGCCAAAGTCTGACAACTACAATGCCGGAATAGTCAAGACCTCAGGTCTAAGGCTATCGTGACAGGTGTACAGGAGAGGCTAGCTAATGACTAAACCCATGCAGGACTCTCCGGGTCGGTCCAGCAACTTTGTTACCCTTTACTTATTGCACCATGACTCTCGTAAAGCATCTAGTGCATGTATCTCTATACACCGAGGTCATGCTGGTCTTAGTTCATTTCAAGTTCCCACTCGAATGAGCGACCAGGGACAGTTTAGACTAATTATCACATAATTAATCAGGGATTGTTATCATAGTAAACATGCTAATAATATGATAACGACTCAATTTATCATCCATAAATTAGTCAACCAGTATGTTCACACATACAAAATGATTGGCCCTAGGGCACAATCTCCAACATGATCCACATGAACAGTTTTGGAGATGCCTAGGTGCTAGCCTCCTTCACTTCTCCAAGTGAATCAGGGACCTTTATCTACGGTGTTCTTTAATTCAAGAACTCTTCTTGAATTCTCTAAGAACAATATGGCGCCTTGATCAAGAATCCAATTCTTGATCCCACACAACCTTGTCACACAAACTCTAAACCCCTTTAGAGATGTGCACCACTTTCTCTCTCTAGAAACTAGGTTGCGATTTTCTCTCTCCTCACCAAGAGCCAAAAATCGAATTTTTCCTCTTGTGAAGAACTAGGCTAAAGTCGATTTTCCAAGTGTGCATGGCCTCTCTCTATTTTGACTTGGCTTCCTTATTTATAGGGTTTGGGGACTTTGATAATTATAATTAGGGAATCCCTAAATTATAGGATTATCAATGTATAAAATTATGAGATCTCTATATCATAATTTTAAGACTTGAATTCCTAATTAAAATATTACCATAATATTTTAATTTGAATTCAAAATGCAATCTTTGAGAATCAAATTGGAAGATCAAATCTCCCAAGATATTCCCAAGTCATGTGCCTCCCCTCTTCAAATTTTGTTGGAATTTAATAAATTAAAATAACAATCCTAACTTTTAGGAAGTTATAACCAACTTGTTATTTTCCAACAATATTGATTTAAAGTATTACCTTAATATCTTTAACTCAATCCTTTTTGAATCTTGAATTCTAGTTTATTGAATTAAAATATTACACTAATATCTTTAATCCAATTTGAATCTAGAATTCGAATTCTCCTATAATTTTGAATTAAAAATATTACTTTAATATCTTTAATTCAATCATTTGAAATCTAGATCAAATCTATGAATTCAAATTTAAGCCATGATTTTAATTAATAAAACATTTTTATTAATTAAATTCCCTTATATGTATGAGGCGCCAACCTCCTCCTATTTTCCCAATATTAGTGAATTTAATAAATCAATAATTTCCTAACTCTTAGGAACCTTATCCAATTTATTATTCCCTAATATTATAAATAGGAATATAATTGTAAATAGACTAATCCAATTATCTATTTAACAATTATCATATATACATATTTAAATTTGTCCCACAAATCTAAATATCATATCTGTAGATATTTATTTAAGACAAGACTTCATATCCCAATACAATCAATTATGTCTTAAACGGTGTCACTAATGTGACCCACGAATTAATCCTAATTCGTGTCCCAGCTTAGCATCTGGTTCCTGCTCGTGTGTGACCCAGCAGGCCCCACGTAAAGTTGGCAGCAAGTCATCTCCATGACTCACAAGTCGAGAGCGGACTCTAGCAAGCCATCACGACTACCCAAAATACGTGAGTTATCGTTCCCCGAAACGACTTAACCTTAGTACCACCTTGTCTTGATCCCTTTTCGTCTTACGATATTTTGGTCATGGATTAGGCATGGGAAAGTCATCCATAATCCAAACCTCAACTTTCTCGATTCCTTGAGTAAGTCCAATTTACCAGTGTGGCCACACATTCCTTGGACAGGCTCATCGAGGGGCCCAGTTAAATATCTCCCATCTCTATGAGGGACAAAATTCCATCTAGGTCAACCACATTCCTCAGCACGACAATCAACCAAACCCGTACTCAGCCCTTATGGCTGCCCTGTTACGGGCAACGTTAGACTAAGCCAAAGTTTGACAACTGCAACGCCGGAATAATCAAGACCTCAGGTCTAAGGGCATCATGACAGGTGTACAGGAGAGACTAGCTAATGACTGAAACCCATGCAGAACTCTCCGGGCCAGTCCAGCAATTTGTAACTCCTTACATAATTGCACCATGACTCTCGTCCCAGCATCTAGTGCATGCATCTCTATGCACCGAGGTCATGCTGGTCTTGGTTCATTTCAAGTTCCCACTCGAATGAGCGACCAGGGACAGTTTAGATTAATTATCTCATAATTAATCACGGACTGTTATCATAGTAAACATGCTAATAATATCGTTACCATTAATTTATCCCCATAAATTAATTAATATGTTCCAAACATATTCATAAAATGATTGGCCCTATGGCACAATCTCCATCAGGGCGGGGGCTGGGAATCGAACACACACCCCATTTCTCATGTAAATTGCATCTACCACTAAGCCAATTTCCTCATTTCTATCTAAAGCTACATATAATGATATATAATATATAAATTTTGGTGAGTGGGGCGTGGCCCCCACCAACCCCTAGCTCCGTCCCTGACTGCAAGGGTCCGCATACCCCAAGAGTATGACTCTAAGATGTTTAATTTGTACTCCTTCACCGTTTTTATAATATCAAAAAATAAATAAATAAGCGAATTAACAAAGTGTGAAAGAAAAAATCTTCATTTTTATTTGCAAATTGAAGATAAATTTATAGTTTATTTTTCTTTTAAAGAGTGAAAAAATTTATTTTTCTTTTTTGTCAAATCATGTATTATCAGTTCGAGGACCAAAATGAAATAAATTTATGGTTGATTTTCTTTTAAAGAGTGAAAACTTTTTTCTCTTTTTGTCAAATACATTATTATATAAGTTTGAGGACTAAAATGAAATAAATATGAAAGTTTGAAAACTATAGCAAAACAAATTTGAAAGTTTGAAGACCAAAACGAAACAAATGTAAAAGTTTGAGGACTTAAACAAACCAAAAAATAGTTTGAGGACCAAAATGAAACTAACCCATAGTTTGAGGACCAAAATGACCATATGACCGTAAAAAATATGGTCAAATGCTCAAATTGGTTCAAAATGTATTCATTTTGGTCCTAAGTGTTTCAAAATATTCAAATTGATTCTAAATGTTGCCATTTAGTTTCATTTTGGTCTCAAACTATTGAATGTGGTTATATCTATCTCGTTTCAAGTTCTAATGTGATGAATCCAAAGCTATATGTTGCTTTTTACGAATATTTTCTTTATCCAGTTTTTTTTTCGTCTAATCATGGAAAACCCATGAAAGAAGAGTACATACAACCGCAAGATAGAGCGGAAGAACAGGGACCTACAAGTGAAACCTAATAACAACAAAGCCCAGCTCTTGGCTCCCAAGATCTGAAAAGGATAAAAAGAGAAGCAGATCCCCAATCAACACACAAGGTGGAAATAATACAAACTATAAATCACCACTAGAACTTACAAGATGGAAGAACTGACTAGCGAAAAATACATCTTACCTCAAAGCAGATTAGACAAAAACTAGCATTGAGCTTAAAGAAAGATTTCCATAAAGAAGTGTTCCAAACCAGCTTCCACAACTCAATGGCGATAGAAATCCATCTCTGCTTCGTCGATCTCTCCATTTTCGCCAGATCTGACAATCTTCTCTAAAGATCTGTTCCCCAACATCATCTTGCTTTTAAGAACGAGTTCAAGTAGTAAATCTGAATAAGGCTTCACAAAAGAAAACATCTCCGACTAATTGAGAGAAGAAACCAAAAGAAAAGACAAAAAAGATGAAGAGGGGGGGGGGGGGGGGNGGGGGGAGCAGGGAGGAGCTTTTATGATAAGAAACCCTATCGGCTAATAGAAATAAGTGAACATTCGACTGTAACAAAATAATGAGATCAAATCAAGTTTCGAAAGTAAATCGCTTGTTTCACAACCAAACAAGCAAAGTTGGTCAAATCTTTTTTGTTTCAAGTTCGAATGCCATGGATTTAGAGTTTCATGTTACTCTTGATGAGTTCTTTTTTTGCCTAGTTGGGAACATCAATAAATGAGATCAAATTGGGCTTCAAAAGTGGGTTTGGGACCAAAAAGTAAACAATTATGAAAACTTGGTCTCAAACCCACTTTCGAACTCAATTTCACCTCATTTGTGTGCTAACGATTCCAATTAGACAAATAAAAAGACTCGTTAAGAATAACTTATAGCTTCAAACTCGTCGTATTTGTACTTAAAACGAGAGAGATATGACCATTTTCGTTTATTTAATCTTAAAACAAGCAATCCACTTTCAGGACTCGATTTGATCTTGTTTGTTGATTGTCTCAATTAGATAAATAAAGTACTCGTAAAAAATAACATGTAGCTCTAGATTCGTCACATTTGAATTTGAAGCGAGAGAGATATGACCATATTGAGTGACTCAGGACCAAAATGAAACATTTAGGATGACCAATTTGAATATTTGAAACATTTAGGACCAATTTAAACATTTGACCAAAGTTATTGATCCATACAAGACAAGTTTAGTCAACAGTATTTTAAACGACTCGAGGTCAAAGAGGGCAATTACAGTAAGATATTTTAGAATTTAGATAAGAGGAGAAAAGAAGCACAAAATGAACCAATACAAATTTCCAAAATTGGGAACGGATCCTCTGCCGTGCTTTTTCTGTATGTGCTGTACAATGAATCAAAACCGTTCACCAGATCCAGTAGCTAATATTGTGCCACGTGTCCCAAACTATTTTCCCCCACTTTCACCGAATCCTTTCCCATCTCAAAGACCCAATGGAAAAAGATCCGGTGAAAATGTGAACATGTAGTTTAGGACGCGTGGCACAAAGCTAGCCGCTGGATTTGATGAACGGACTCGATTTATTGTAGAGCACATACAGCATTGAAAAAGCACGCAAGAAATGATAGATTATTAGATTAGATTATCCTATTCTTCAACGATTAACTGTAAGGATTTCTACTAATCATATTTGTAGCTCATATATATATACTGGTTGTTCAGTAAGAGCTTGAAACCTTGAAAATCAATCGCATGGCCTCTTATCTAAGTTATCTCACTCCTTATTCAACAATTGCTACTTCCTATGCAGTAAGGAATGAATCGCACCTTTTCAATAAACCTATTCGATTAGGAGCCGAATCTAGAACCCATTTTCAGCTCAAATCTTCGAATGGCCATCCGCTAAACGCTTTTTCGTCTCAGGATGGTGAGTGCTTTCTTCCGATTTTCATGATTCTGATTCACATTCTGTTTTATTTCTAATTTCTTCTTTACGTGATTTGTTCGTCTTCTCTATGGTTCAAGATATTATGAAGCATGACTTTGGTTTGATCTCTGTTTGTTTGTCTTTAATTGGATCCATTTTCAGGGGTACCCTGATTTAGGCACCTAAATTTTAGGCATGTTTAAGTAGTTTGTAACAAATGGTCTTTTTTGGTATTTTTCAAGTCACTGAAAGAACTAATATTAATATATAAGGTGTTTTCTTTGACTAACTTGGCTACTCACTATTTTCGAAAGACTTAAGCTAAACGGGTTGACAATAATTTGGAAACAAATTGTTAATTGCTCAAAGAAATCATTTGTTTGATTCAGTATTGGCTTTATCAATGGATTCAGGGTTTACCTATATCTTTATTATGAATGCTTGCGAAGGATTTGAAACTGCCAATGATATTTGAATAACTGATCTAGCTGAATCCTCATTATTTTTGTCTACTTCTACCACTGGCGGGTTAGTCATATGATTTTTCACCTCTTAGTAGTAGTCTACAGCCAAACTTAGTGGAAATTGGTTGGCGGATGGGTTTGTATGATTCCTTGTTTTGTGGTTGTTACCCTTATAGATAAAACAAATTGTTTGGTGAAGAAGTCAGTATTAACCTTTGCCATTCTCACTGATAGGTTATGATGATGAAGCTATGTATATTTGTTTATGAAATTTGCGTACACAAGGCACCAAGTTTGTATAGTACTATAAACTGATAATTTTAGATTATAAATTTGTATGCCTAATGCATTGCATGTCCTGTTATTAGTTTCTTCTGATATCTATCTAAAGGATACTACTTGTTTATTATAGTAATAGCATTTCTCTGGATTTGGATCCTTATACAGAACAAGATACCATTCTTGAGTCGAAGTCTTTGTATGAAAATGAAATCACTTCTCTTTCTATTATAGTATTATGTATTAATTACTTTCTTAATCTTACTTATTCTCTTATACCCTTGTGCTTCTCCTTGTAATATTGGCTTTCCCCGTTTTCCTTTTGCTTCTAGTACTAAATATTCGTCACTCACCTTGATTATTTACTGCCATTGATATTAATATCAACTGTTGTTCAAAGTGCTTTATTTTGGTCGTACTTGGTGTTCAGTTTTAACTATTTCAGACTTTCCGTTGAAGACAAAGCCAATGCCTTGTTATTTTCTCCTTTTTTTTTGTTGTTGTTTAGGAAACTACATTTTAGTTTACACCACCACCATCAACCCCCCTCCCGGAACAAAGGAAAAGGCCTCTAAAGAATTTACATTTCCACCCCACTCCTAGACCATCCTCCCAATCAGTCCCTTGGGGCCAAATTTCAAAATAGTTAAAATGTGAAGAGCCTCCTTCCAATTAATGGGTTTTGCAACATACCCTCTTCAACATCAAAAGTTGATAAAAGACTACCATAACCTCAGCTTTATGTAGAATACCTACATTTTTAAGAAACAGTGTTATTACAGTGGTGCATTTTATCTTCTTTAACTTTAAAAATCAAACTCCTTCAAATTTTTGCTTTTGAGCAATACACCCTTTCAAACTTACAATTTTGTCCAGTATACTGTTCCAATTTTGGACAGAGGGGGCATTTTGCCCATAAATGAAAGGTTGAGGAGTCTTTTGTCAACTCTTAGAGTTAAGGGGAATAAATTGCACAACCTTTTATGTTGAGAGAATGAGAGGAGTTGTTCCATTTGTAGCCTCAATATCGATGCATGAATTTTAAAATGTAACAAAACAACTTTTGAAACAGTATTTGGTTTTGGTATTTTGGGTTATTAGTTTCATTTTAAAGTTTAATGGAGTGCTTTGTACCTGTTAAAGATCATGTATCAACTTTGTAATTAGGCCTTAGTTAATAAAGGTGAAACTTAACTTCCTTTTTGTTTTGATCTTTTATAAGTTGTGGCAATCCATGTTTCTTATTACTGATTTATCATAACTTTCTGTGCTTTTGTCCTCCATTTTATCCACTTGGTCTCTTGGTGTCCACGTACAATGCTTTACTATTTTGGCTTCCAGTTTGAATTGCACCATTGGTAGATCTAAGCATTATAGCTTCTCCTCAATCAGAGAGGCATAATGGTCTGTGTTTGATTCAATCACCCACTAGCAGTGCTACCTATATAGTTATATGCTACTAAAAATGTTTCTATGAAAAAGTTGATTTTTAAAATCTGCAATTAAGTCCCAAGAACTTTGGAATTCAAAGAATTCTGTAGAATCTGCAATGAACTTACATCTTATGTTGAAGCACCATATAGTATATTTGTAAATTGAGTAGATTTATGTTAAGTTTTTATCAGTATTTGCTGTCAGGTTTTCCAATAAACCCCATGACATGTGGATAAATTGTTTTCAGAACGCACAATCATGTGGTGCTGAAGAACATGATAGCAAACAAATAGAAATTGTACTTAATTTTTTCATTTGTAAAAGGTGATTCCATAATTATGGATTGTTGATTGCTTGTGCCTTTTTTTGACCAATTTGTTTTATTAATTTTTGTGTAATCACATAATTTAAGTAGGTTTAGCTGGAAGTCCATTGGCTGAAGGACACATCAAACCTCTAACAGTAGGAGGATCACTTCCTTTGTCTGACTCAGAATTTGTAGGATCCAACCTTAGCATAACTGTTGTTGGAGCTTCAGGAGACCTTGCAAAAAAGAAGATTTTTCCAGCACTCTTTGCTCTTTATTATGAAGATTGTCTGCCTGAGGTCTCACTTTTAATTGGGCCATGATGCTTTAACATTTTGGACACTAAATCTGAGGTTCCATGTTTGTAATTTGCAGAATTTCATTATATTTGGATATGCACGGACTAAAATGACCACGGAAGAGTTAAGAAACATGATTAGCAAAACCTTAACATGCAGAATTGATAAGAGGTATTTCTCTGAATGCAGCTACAATAGCATAAAGTCGCTTTTTCATTCCCCTTCTCCTTACTACCACTTTGTATATGTTGATAAGAGGTTGAGACTTACAGGGAGAATTGTGAAGATAAAATGGAACAGTTCCTAAATAGATGCTTTTACCATTCTGGTCAGTATGATTCTGAGGATCACTTTTCAGATTTGGACTGCAAGCTGAAAGAAAAAGAGGTAATTTATGATGCGAGCATGAGGGTCACTTTTTTCTTTTTTTTGTATTCCATAGTAAGACTGAAAAATGAGGTTACAACAGAGAGTCATTTGTAGAATGTCAAAAAGTTTATCAACCAATGCCTAATTTTTTGTATTCCATAGTAAAATGCTTTGCCCAGGGGTAGAATCATCAAACTAACTTCATTGTTTTGTTGAATATTGAACGCAAAGCAACAAAAAAAAGAAAAATATTAGAGAATAATGGAAAAGAGGATATTACAATTTAAATTATTAATTTATGACATTTATAGAAACAGAATAATGTGATATGCGATGATCAGGAAAAGCAAACATTTCATTTTATGTGGTTTTAGCATCAGAAAAAAGAAATTCCAAATAAAGATAAAAGGATGCTTTAATTTAATTCTAATGCTTTATAAGTAGAAAGGCATATTATATTATATTTGCATCCTCTAATGTTTTTTCCCCCTTCATGTCTTCATCCTTTCTTCATTATATTTGAATTATTTTGTGATAATTTTGTATATAGGTATTTTCTTTTCATTTCTTTTTCTGACTTTAATTATTAAGCCTTCATTCAGTTTTTATTATACTGAGCCCATCAATAATATAAGGCTTTAAGAAAATATAGCAAAGAGTCAGCAACGATGGTATCTTTTCATGAATTCCAATTGTTTAATTATTTTAATATAAATTTTAGTTAAACTTAAATAACACTGAAATCAAAACTATTCTATGAGGCTGTCTTACTGCTGCTTAATTTTTTACTATAGATTTTGGGTATTGAACTGGACTCCGAAAAGGAAACACTGATAACTTCAAATTTAAGTGCAGGGTATTGAACTGTCCATGCTTTTTGTTCTTGTCATAAATAATTAAATGTATACCATTTTCTATGTGATCCAGTTCAATCTATGAATTCATGAACAGATTAAATTAGAGTTTACATAATAGGTGTCTGCTCAGTCATTGAATAGAAACTCTTATATCTTGCTATTATTTGACAATGGTCTCTTCCAGGGTGGAAAGCTCTCAAACAGGTTGTTTTATTTGTCAGTACCGCCAAACGTTTTTGTAGATGTTGTAAGATGTGCCAGCCATAAAGCTTCTTCAGAAAAGGGCTGGACTAGGGTTATTGTGGAAAAGCCGTTTGGTCGTGACTCAGAATCATCCAGTGAGCTAACAAGATGTTTGAAGCAGTACCTCAATGAAGAGCAAATATTCAGGTGCCTTTGGTTCTATTTAGAGTAAATAAAAACAAAAGTCCTCAAAGATATACCTCCTAAAGCTTTAGTATTTGAAATTTTGAATTTATTCATCTATATGAGTTAGTCCCTCAAAGTTTGTAACTTGCCATAATCTGCCATTGGACCACATTTTATATTTACTCTAATTTGAGGACTAACTCAATATACAAAGATTTGTATAAAGAAATTAAATCTAGAAGCAAAGCATGAGGAGGTATATTTCTTACAGACCAAATACTATATTTACTCTATCTTAACCTACAGAAAAAAAAGTATAAACTTGTTAAAATTTGTTTAGGATTGACCATTACTTGGGTAAGGAGCTCGTGGAGAATCTCTCTGTGCTTCGCTTTTCAAATCTTGTTTTTGAGCCTCTATGGTCCAGGAACTACATTCGCAATGTGCAGCTAATATTTTCTGAAGATTTTGGGACTGAGGGAAGAGGGGGGTGAGTTACATACATTTCTCCGTGGTACATAAAAATAATAAATTTCACTCTATTGACTATATTTGTTTTCTTTAGTTATTTTGATAACTATGGAATAATACGAGATATAATGCAAAATCATCTTCTGCAAATACTAGCATTGTTTGCAATGGAAACACCTGTCAGCTTGGATGCTGAGGACATCAGAAATGAAAAGGTAACCACAGTCTTTATGGATATCATTACCTCTTGGGTTTTGGTTTAACTATCTAGATTATGCCACCTTTCTCCATTCTTGATCATATTTAATTTAGAGTGAATTACCTTAACCACCTTGATGTTTTGCTAAATTAAACCTAGTACCCTTTTATTTCAAAAATTACATCCAACTTGCCTCTAATAGTCTAATTATTTTCTATTCGGCCAAAAAAAAAAGTCTAATTATTTTCTATGAATGAAAATAAATTTATATTTAATACTGACAAAATGTTTGAAAGAACTGCTTCACATCAATTTAACAAATACAAAGATAAATATGCAAGAGGGAAATAGCTATCCTAGGAAAGAAAATAATCATAGAAAAAGAATATCCCTAATTTTTAATTGATTAGTAACATAATTTCTAATTTTCTAGTAGCTAATTTCAAGGGTCAAAGATTTATGATTGATCCTTAACACTCACTCTCAATATGGTGAATAAATGTCTTCAATGCCAAGCTTGACAATTAAGTTCTGGAAGGTACTAGTAGCTAATATATTTTTTAAGTACATCAGCCAATTGATCACTAGTAGAAACAAAAGGTGTACAAATCACACCACTATCCAACTTTTCCTTGATAAAGTGCCTATCCACTTTGACTTGTTTGGTACGATCATGTTGTACTAGTTATGAGCAATGTTGATAGCATATTTATTATCACAATAAAGCTTTCATTGGCCCTTCCCATTTAATCTTCAAATCCTCCAAGACTATCTTTAGCCATAGTAACTCACATTCCAAGAATCTAAATTCAGCTTCTGCATTGGATCTTGCTACCATATTTTTTTTTTACTCCAAGAACCATTAGATCTCATTGCCACATTTCTTCTTTTAACAATCTAATTCCCTCTATGAGTCTGTGTCATCATCTTTGATTATGATGCTTAATGAAAATATGTGGGGGTGTAAATGGGTCTTTGCTATTAAAATGAACTCAAATGGCTCTGTGGCTTGACTCTGTTGATTTTTGGTAAAATATAAAAATATAGAATGAGAGAGTAGGATGTGAGAAACACTTTTCTTGATTGTTTTCTGAATGTCATAGGGTATTTATACAAGAGAACATAGTCTATTCTAGGAAATACAATTAATATAATTGATCCTAGAATCTCTAACATCTAGGCTAATATTTAGGCTAAACTCTAGGGTCAACACTTTAATTCAGATTGATTTACATAATCAAATCTGATTCCCAACACTCCCCCTCAAGTTGGAGCATAGATTTTAATCATGCCCAACTTGCTACAAAGGTATTCTAAAACATAAAACCCATACATCATAAGTGAAAACAAAACAAAGCAAACTAATAAAAACACTCTTAAACAAACTTCTCTAAGACTCCCCCTGTCAGTGATATCTCAAATAGTCACCATGTAGTGTGATCTCTAAGGTCCAAAAGAGTGGCAACATCCATTGGATTTAAAGGAGACATCCACCAAATCTTCTGTCAGTGTTGTCTCAAAATGTCACCTTAAATAGTGATCTCAAAACATCCAAGAATTGCAATGTCTAGTGGACTTTGAAGTGATGTTTCAGAAAGCACCGAAAAGCTCTTAAAGCAGCCAAAACAAGGACTGAAGACACCAAAATTGGTGAGACAAAGTGAGTTCGGCGAAGGAAGAAGCACATGGCTCCATAGCATACATGGCTCCTTACAAAGAAGACACAATAGTAAAGGAGACCCAAAGACACAAAGAAGACACAATAGTAAAACAAATACAAGGAAAACAAAGTAGCCAACTCAAAGGAAATCACAATTAAAGTTGCGGAGAGAAGGAAAGATGATCCTGTGACTAAAATCATATGGTGAGAAGAAGCTGGAATGAAAACACAGCCATGATCCCATGGATGAAGTCACAAAGAGAGGAGGCTGGAATGAAAACACAGCCATGAATAATGTGAGAAGGGATGGAATGAGAACGCATCCATAACCACAAACTTCAGTCATCAACAAACTTGAGTGAAAAAACATTTGAGAAGAGGACAAATAAGAAATTACTAAATCACAATAGACAGAGAATGGATGAGAATGAGAATAGGCTGAGACAACCAAAGAAAGGGAAAAAAAAAGCAAGAACGGTGAGCAAAGACTCAAATAGAAGAAGGGGAAGAAATTTTCAGAACTGGAGAAAATTCACCCGGGCTCAAAAGGCTCTGATACCATGTTGATTTTTGGTAAAATATAAAAATATAGAATGAGAGAGTAGGATGTGAGAAACACTTTTCTTGATTGTTTTTTGAATGTCATAGGGTATTTATACAAAGCTCACCTAGTGGCTAAATGAACTTAAAATGTTAGTTGGAAAACTAAACTATCTCATGGTGATTCGACTAGATATTGCATATGCAGTTAATATTGTAAGTCAGTTTATATTTGTACCAACAATAAATCATTGGATACCCTAAGAACAGATCTTGTGTTACTTAAATGGAGCCCCTGAATTAGGCATACTATATGGCTATCATGGGCTCACTTGTATTGAGTGTTTTACAGATGCCAATTAGGTTGGATTCAAAAGTGATAGAAGATCCACTATATGCTATTGTGTCTTTGTTGGAGGAAACTTAGTATCATGGAGGAGTAAGAAGTAGAATGTGGTGTTTAGACAGTGCAGGGCTATGGCCCATTTTACATGTGGGATCCTATGGATATACTATAAGGTAAAATTCTATAGCCACTGGATCATAGGTCAAATCTAGAACACTTTATATACATATATTAGGATAAATAAATTGTGTACCTCTTGTATAGCCATCACTGGAATATTTTGAACGTGATCAGGTATTCACTTGATGCCGATCGTCCTCTTCTTATCTACACAGAGTGACTGCTATAATGGGTGAGCTAGATCAAAGTCCAATGGAGAGAGGATTTAGCACCTATATTTATAGAGAACAAACAATTACCCACCCATCATGGTAGTCAACTCGATAACCCTACACTATCACATTACATTATTATTTGGCTCAAGACACAGTAAAGTGAGACTAAAACCAATTAATCACAATTAATTTACAAGTGTCATGGTTATAATTAGGCTATATATCCAATCGATATTTTAATTTAAACAATACTAATTAATTAAGCCCAAACTGAAATAACTTCCCTACATATACCACTTATTAACTAAAGTTGGTTTGAAACCTCAGTAACTGGCAAAACCTTGGTGTGATAATCAAGCTGCTCTCTATATTGCCTCAAATCTAGTATATCCAAAATGGATCAAGCACATTGAAGTTGACTGTGATTTTTTTAAGAAAATATTCAAGAGAATTTAATCTCTATTAGATATGCGAAGACAGGACAGGATAGCAATTAGGAGATACTTTTACAAAAGCAATAAATGGGTCAAGGGCTGAATAGGAGATATTTTTAATAGGTAGTTGAGAATATTATTGATATGCACTTAATAGGTAGTTTAGAAGGCCATGAAAATTGTGTGTGTGTGTATATTTGTATATACCAGTATTCCTAGTGGAAAGATCATCAGATGTAGTTTATTCCTTTTGGTCTTAGAGAATTATATAGAACACTAAGACTCTAAGAGTCACCATCATATATTAAAAACCTTAATTTTAACATTTTGAAATAAGAAGGTTATCAAGTTTAGTTTAACCAACCCAAAGAAGGTTAATGTTATTCACTCTTTAATTTATTTGCAGAACTGCATTTTACCAACATGAAACAAGACCTGCAATTACAAAATCACTTGATGAATTTTAGAATACAACAAATACCATCTGAAACTTTGAACTAAAATGAAATTGCTAAATCCTAGTTAATAATTACAGGAAGTAGCCGCATGATTTTCACCATAATGGGCAATGTTTAGCTTCCAAAAAGTTCCTCTTTAGTTTAAAAAAAAATCTCAGATTTTGTGTTCATTTTTGTCCAAATTTCTAGGGGGCGTTTTGTTATATATTGAAGTTAATTTACCAATTTTGTGACTAATTTTAAGTTGAAGGACGTTAATATAGTTTCCCCTAAACATTTACTTCAATTTAGTAATGATTGGGTATAGTCTTAATTCAGGTGAAGGTTCTGAGATCAATGAGACCATTGCAACTTGAAAATGTTGTTGTTGGTCAATATAAAGGCCACAGCAAAGGTGGTAAATCATATCCTGGTTACATTGATGACCCAACAGTTCCTAGCGGCAGTCTTACTCCAACATTTGCAGCGGCAGCTCTTTTCATTGACAATGCCAGATGGGATGGGGTTCCTTTCCTTATGAAAGCTGGCAAGGCTCTCCATACGAAGCGGTATGGAGCATTTCTTCTCTCTTACGTAGATGGGGACTTTGAATTTACCATTTATGCCATTATGTTATAGTTACAAAACAAATCCAAACTATGTATTCAGTGCAGAAATCAGAGTACAATTCCGACATGTACCAGGTAACTTGTACAAGCGTAACTTTGGAACTGATCTAGACAAGGCCACAAATGAGCTTGTGCTTCGTGTACAGCCTGATGAAGCTATATATTTGAAGATCAATAACAAAGTTCCCGGTCTGGGAATGAGACTGGACAGAAGTGATCTCAATTTGCTTTACCGAGCAAGGTAAAAAATTACCAAAAATATATACTGCATAGAGTTGAGAGTTGACTGAACTATCTTCATATGTTGTTTTAGATTAGTTATAAGGAAAAATTACTCTTCTGTTCCTTAAGATATGCCTAAACTGCACTTCTCTTCTGAAAAATGACACTTCCTTCTCCTCATATTAAAAGATGCACAGTTTCCCAGTAAATGGTATTTTGGTTACCTTTTAGCTTAAATGAAGGCTTGTGTATATTTTTTGAACTTAATTTGAGTATCCCTCACTGTAAAGGAGAATAATTTTGCGTTATTTTTTAATTCTTATTGACAAATATTGTCTGGAAATAATGTGTTATTGATCTCATGTATGTGAAGGTATTTATACAAGTGAGTAATGAATCTATTCTAGGAAGGAAAACAAAAAAGAAGTAATTACTGGAGAGATTATAGCTAATTACTAATCACAATCCCTAATAATAATTCTAGAATAATTACAGATATTAATCAGATATTCTATCAATCTAACACTCCCCCTCAAGCTGATGAATGGATATCTTTCATGCCAAGCTTGCTGATTAGACTCTGAAAGGTGATAGTACACAAGCCTTTGGTAAGCACATCTGCAAGTTGGTCACTAGAAGGAACGTAAGGAGTGCATATGAGACCGCTATCCAACTTTTCTTTAATGAACTGTCGATCAATCTCCACATGTTTAGTGCGATCATGTTGAACTGGGTTATGAGCAATACTGATCGCTGACTTGTTGTCACAATAAAGCTTCATGGGGCCTTCCCAGGTAATGCCCAAGTCATCAAGGATAATCTTGAGCCACAGAAGTTCACACACACCAAGTGCCATTGCTCTAAACTCTGCTTCCGCACTTGATCTTGCAACCACATTCTGTTTTTTACTTCTCCAAGTTACAAGATTCCCTCCCAAGAATGTACAATACCCGGTAGTTGACCGTCTATCAATGAGTGATCCAGCATAGTCTGCATCTGTATAGGCTTCCAAAGTCAAGCTCTCCCCTTTCTTAAAGAGAATGCCTTTCCTTGGTGTACCCTTCAAGTATTGAAGAATTCGATCAACTGCCTTTAAATGGGATTCTCTCGGATTATGCATAAACTGACTGACAATACTCACAGCATAGGCTATATCCGGTCTAGTATGTGCTAGATAAATGAGTTTTCCCACAAGCCTCTGATAGGAACCTTTATCAACCAACCCTTCTTCAGGTGCATCATATAGGCGGTGATTGGGCTCCATTGGAGTGGAGGCTGGTTTACAACCCAATTTACCCGCCTCTGTCAACAGGTCAACAATATATTTCTGTTGGGAAATGAAAATCCCACTCTTTGAGTGAGCCACCTCAATACCCAGAAAGTATTTGAGTCTCCCAAGCTCCTTAACCTCAAATTCTTTTACCAATTGTTCTTTCAACAAGGCAATACTGTCAATGTCATCCCCAGTGATCACAATATCATCAACATACACTAAGAGAATAGTCACTCCCCCTGAAGAGGATCGGCGTATAAATAAAGTGTGGTCACCCTGACTCTGCTTATACCCCATACTCAACATAGCTTTAGAAAACCTCCCAAACCATGCTCTAGGCGATTGCTTGAGCCCGTACAAGGCCTTTTTGAGACGGCAAACTGTTCCTGGCTTAGAACTTGGGTTAAAGCCTGGAGGAATCTCCATGTAAATCTCATCTTCCAAGTCTCCATGTAAGAATGCATTCTTGACATCGAACTGGTGCAACTGCCACCCAAAATTAGCGGCAAGGGATAACAGTACTCTGACAGTATTCATCTTAGCGACTGGGGCAAATGTCTCCATGTAATCTACACCATATGTCTGGGTGTAGCCCTCGGCAACGAGCCGAGCTTTGTATCTTTCCAGAATACCATCAGAATTGTACTTCGTGGTGAAGACCCACCTACAACTAACTGGTTTTTTACCTCTTGGTAAAAGAACAAGGTCCCACGTCTGGTTTTTCTCAAGAGCATCCATCTCAGCCTTCATAGCCTGCACCCAATTGTCATCCTGCAATGCTTCGGATAAAGTAGTGGGAATAAGAATGCTATGAAGGTTAGTCGAGAAAGCTTTGTGTGTGGTGGACAGATTGGCAAAGTTAAGAAAGATATGGGATGTTTAGTGCAAGTCCTTGTTTTTTTCCTTAAAGCAATAGGAAGATGAGAATCATCAGAATCATCTAATGGAGAAGAAGGATGATTTACCTCAACATTTTGGGGCTCCGAAGACGATGATTGGACAAGCTCACTTGGAGGAGGTGGCACTTTTCGCCGAGAGTAAAACTTGAATGGACGAGTAGAATCCAATGTTTGGTTGGGCTGCAAATTGGGATCATGGTCAGGGATGATTTGAGGAGGATCTTGGTCAGGAATGATTTGAGGAGGATCTTGGTCAGGTTGTTGGGGCTGTACAGGCAAGTCCACTATTTGAGGACACAGAACAGGTAACTCAGGAAATAAGTTATGTTCGGAGGTGTTTTGATCCTTTTGAGAAGAATCCTGGCTGAATTAAGGGGTAAGTTCAGCAAAGGTGACATCAGCAGACACATAATATTGCCTAGTTGGAGGATGATAACATTTATAACCTTTCTGAGTAGATGAGTAACCAAGAAAAACACACTTTAGAGCCCGAGGGTCAAGCTTACTCCTTTGAGGGAGGTGAACATGAACAAAGGCAACACAACCAAAGACTCTAGCGATAAGATTATTTGAGGCATTGAAGTTTGGAAAAGATTCAGTGAGAACTTGCATAGGACTCTTACGATCAAGAACTTGGGTTGGAAGTCTCTTAATCAAGTGGGTTGCTATTAAAACAGCCTCCCCCCAAAACTTTTGTGGAACATGATTTTGAATCAAAAGAGCTCGTGTGCTTGAAAGAAGATGACTATTTTTTCGTTTAGCAACTCCATTTTGTTGCGGTGTATAGACACAAGAAGATTCATGGATTATACCTTGTTGCTGAAAAAATGACGAAAGAGATTGATTGAAAAAATCTTTCGCATTATCAGAACGAAATCGTTGTATCTTTACCCCGAATTGGGTGTGAACCATATTGTAAAATTTAGGAAAAATAGAACTAACTTCAGACTTTTGTTTGAGCAAATAAACCCAAGTCACACGAGTATAGTCATCAATAAAACGAAAGTAGACCGGAAAGTAGTCCTCAAGTAACCGAAACCACCACAAGCGGCTGAAAACTTTGGGTGATGGTCGGAAATGGCCGGAAATACGCCGGAAAGTAGACCGGAAGTGGCGGCGGCGAAAAACGGCTGCGCACACTCTCTCACGCGCCGGCGCGTGGGCGACCAGCTGATCTGCTGAGGTGGCGCGTGGCGGCGAATCTGGGTTGCCGGTCACCGGTGAATGCCGATCGGACTATTCCGAGCAAAGCCCAAGGGTGTTTTGGGTGAAAGCAGGTCAGAAAAATGGGCGGGCTTAGTGACTAGGGTGAAGTCACTGCCTCTGAAAAAAATATATCTGACCTAGAAGGTAAAAAGAACACAGCAGCGGAAATAGAGCTCTATGGCTCTGATACGATGACAAATATTGTTTGGAAATAATGTGTTATTGATCTCATGTATGTGAAGGTATTTATACAAGTGAGTAATGAATCTATTCTAGGAAGGAAAACAAAAAAGAAGTAATTACAGGAGAAATTATAGCTAATTACTAATCACAATCCCTAATATTAATCCTAGAATAATTACAGATATTAATCAAATATTCTATCAATCTAACACTTATGTTAGCCATTTACTATGTGAAAATTATAAATATTCTAGTTTAATAGTTAAGCTTCGTGAGTTCTTTTGGAGTAAAATACTTAGATCACAAGGATTAATTTTGACACAGTCATGCTAAAAATACTTAGTTCTTTTGCTCTAGCTGAATATAATAGTGTGACAACTGACACATTCCTTTTTTATGAAAATTTAGTTTGAAATCATTAAAGTTTCATGCATGAGAGTCATTTATTGGAGTTTTCAAGCTCTTGCTGAAGATAATAGTGTGACACATTCCTTTTTATGAAAATTTAGTTTGAAATCATTTAAGTGTCATGCTTGAGAGTCATTTATGGGAGTTTTCAAGCTCTAGCTGAAGATAAGAGTGTGACACATCGTTTTCATGTAGAATCTAATAAGAAATCAACAGATGCTTGTAACCTTCACTGCAAATGTTGGAGTGAACGTTTTTCCTTTTGCTCTAGGAAATATTTGTTTTGCATACCAATCAACGGGAAGGTCTGAAACAATTTGTTATCTTCCTTTCTTCTCTATTCTTCTCAATCAAAACATAATTGTAGAGTTCATTATCTTTTACATTGGCATATTCATACTGGCAGAACTACTCTTGCTAGTGAAAATGTAACTTAATTAGGGGGCAGACTTATGAACAAATAATGAACAAGGTGATCGAAGAGATACAAAACATGTTTTGGAATATTTGTGCAGTCTGTTCTATGCTTACTTTGAAGTTTCCTACAATGGCATTATTACTAGTCACTAGACTATTGTTTCACATGAAGGTATCGTAGCGAAATACCGGATGCATATGAGAGGTTACTCTTAGATGCAATAGAAGGAGAGAGAAGGTTGTTCATCAGAAGTGATGAGCTTGATGCAGCCTGGGCATTATTCACTCCACTGCTAAAAGAGCTCGAAAATAAGAAGATCGCCCCGGAGCTCTATCCCTATGGTAGCAGAGGACCAGTTGGAGCGCATTATCTTGCGGCAAAGCATAATGTACGATGGGGAGATCTTGGTAGCGAAGACTGAGGTTTTGGATGCTCTGTAGTTTGAAATGGAACTTTCAATGCATAGATGGAAAGTAATAAACACAAACAAAGGAGGGAAGACTCTATTATTTAGATCCTACTTAGACTCCACCCTTTTCTCTGCTTTTTTTTTTAACTATATCTATTTAAGTACTATAAAAAAAAAAAGGGTGGCCCCAGTGCACAAGGCTCCCACTAGGTGGGGTCTGGGGAGGGTCAAGATGTACGCAGCCTTACCCTGTTTTGCAGAGAGGCTGTTTCTAAGATTTGAACCCGTGATCTCTTGGTCACCAGGCAACAATCTATTTAAGTACTATATAAAATGTAAATTCAAAAGTTGATGGTGGTTGAGGGTTTGTTGTTATTATACATCCTCATTGTTTCTTTTGCATGATATTTTGAACTCTAGAATGTCTGGATAAAGGCAGGTTGTTACAGATGTGTAATTCTGTGTTGTTGTGAATAGATACTGCAGTTACTAAACCAAAGTCTGCTTAAGCCTAAAACGTATATCTTTATGGAATTCAGACTTTGATGCAAGGGATTTCGATGTGCATGCATTTTTCTTTCTGCATTTATCTTGTTAGTTTTCTTCCTTTGAATTATTGTTCAAATGAACTCTAATTTTGATAAGTTAGTCAGAAAAAGGTGAAAGAAAAGCAAAGTAAATGATATACCCATTGACATGCATGTTGAGGATAATTAAACAGATAGACATGATCATATGAACTTTTTACACCTCCATGGTAAAACATGAAGAAGTGCAAAAGATTGGATCAAGATGGGATGTGCAATATTTATATATTCTTACACATTACTCCTACATTCATTTGCTAGATAAATCCATTTTCAAATTCCTTAATCATCATCTTTAATTATGGTATCTGTCCATTTTCGTCTTTATATTTTATATATTTTACATTTTATATTTTATTAATTTTAATTATTAGATATTGAGTATAGTCAAATTTTGAATTAAAATATCTCATTTCATATCTATTGTTTTCATTTATTTTAGATATAGCAGATATTTCAAGTTCAAGTATCACATAAAAGTACAAATATAAATTCTAATTTATCAAATAATTGAATATAATATAATAGGTATCTCTATCCGTTACCATTCCAATGCAAAGTTGCAAACCACATTTTTAAATATAGGCATGGACACATCTCTCATCCTTTTTACTTATTGGTCAAAACTTCATTATGATCATTAAACTATTGAGATAAGTTTCATCTTAGTCATAAAGTTAATTTTTTATTGTTTTAATCCTCAAAATTTCACTATTCTTATTGGGCTTGATATCATATGGAGGTTAAGAAATGGAGTTGTTTGGAGGAATTCAAAGTTCCATCCCTCTATAGCTATTAGGTCCATTCAGTCTACTGTAGCACCATATTTTACTAATGTTGTTGAGTTTATGGCGCCTTCGAGTCATGCCCCGGATAACCCACGAGCTTTTGCAATGTGGTGGAGTTGTAGTGAACGGCGTAACTCGGAGTTGTACTTCTTACCGTTTTTCTTAATAAAAAAATCCTCAAAATTTTACATTTTTTTTTATATTTGGCCCCTAAAATGTGATTTGGTCTGATACATCACTATTTGGGCGTACGCCTAAACGGCCCTCGCACC
>QANZ01035784.1:0-18280 GCA_003254925.1 Chamaecrista fasciculata
GGACTCTCCGGGTCGGTCCAGCAATTTGTAACCCTTACATAATTATACCATGACTCTCGAGAAGCATCTAGTGCATGTATCTCTATACACCGAGGTCATGCTGGTCTTGGTTCATTTACGTTCCCACGTGAATGATCGACCAGGGACAGTTTTAGATTAATTATCTTATAATTAATCAAAGACTCTATCATAGTAAACATGCTAATAATATGATAACAACATAATTTATCTCTATAAATTAATCAAAAATACATATGTTCAAATAACACATAAATAAAATGATTGGCCCTAGGGCACAATCTCCATCAGATGCAACTAATCTCGTAGTCTATTAAACAAAACAAAGCCAGAAATAGTTTTATTACCGAACGAAACTAATCCCATAGTTTAAGGACTAGCCTGACAACAATGCCAACAAAAGGGAAGATAAAAAAATTATTTTAACTCTTTTTGAATTTTCACACAAAAATTCGTAAGATATATTAAAGAAAAGTAGGGATTGAATTTTACATAAGTGACAAACATATAGGATTCTTGCAGTTTGGACTAAAAAATATAACAAATTTTTTGCGGACCAAAATGCAACTCATCTCGTAATTTGAGTAAAAAAAACTAACCAGAAATAGTTTTATGACCGAAAGGCACTGATCTCATAGTTTGAGGATCAGACTGCCAACAAAAGTGAATATAATTACTTTTTTCAATTTTTTATTTTTTCTTAAAATGTAATAACAGGATCAGAAGAAGATTGTATCTTAAAAAAATTTGGATTCAATTATATATTTTACTCAAACAAATAGAAGAACATTGGGAAAAAAAAACAACATTGCAATTTTTTGGCTACCCATAATTCGAACAAAAAAAACAACAAACACATGGAAACTTGTGTATTTTCCCAACAAAAAGATAACCGTTATTTCTCCATTATCCATAACATATAATCATCGGATGATTTTGGACACCAATATAAAAAATAGTTTGAGGACCAAAATGAAATTAATTGTATAGTTTGAGGAAAAAAACTAAACAAAAATATAGTTTTAGGAGCCAAGAAACCTGAGCTCATAGTTTGAAGACCAAAATGCCTATGAAAGTGAAGATAATTAATTTTTTCCTTTTTTTATAAAATGCAGTAAAGAAAATAGAAGAATATTGTAATTTAAAAAATAATTTTGGGATTCAATTGTATATTTTACTCAAAACAAATAGAAGAATATTAGGACTAAAAAAATAACAACATTGCAAATGAACAAAAGTAATTTTTGTTTAATTAAATTAATATAAATTATATAATATATATATATATATAAATAATATTTCTATATATTGAGAGAGAGAGGTGTGTGAGTGAAAAAGAAATTGATAAGAAATGATAGATAGAGAGAGAAAATTATAAATGTAATAAATGAGGATGAGTAAAATTACTATTTTTCCTAATTATTTTTTTTATATTTGTATTAGAGTATAGTTAGGTGTATGAGTATGGATAGTTTAGTAATTGTAAGAGAAAATGAGATAATGTTGTGTATGAGATGATGATGTGGATAAGATGAGATGAGATGAGATGAAGGTTCTACCAAACACCCAACCATTACTGTTCATCCCCAATTTTTTTTTGCTGTCAATTTCGTCTCCAGTGTTTCACATTTTTGTCAATTTTATCATTTATCTAACTTCTTTCAATAAATTAATGACAGATTGCATCCTGTTTTTCAATCTGAGTTAGGATTTGAGTTTCTTTTTCTATCAATTTTTACATTATATATTATTAGCCACGTAGATTCTCTTGATAATATTTGGCTACAGTAAGAGCAAAGGATAAAATTGACCAAAATGTGAAACATTGGAGACGAAATTGACAGCAAAAAAAGGTTGGGGACGAAACTGTCAATTAGTGTAAAGTTTGGGGACGGAATTAGTACTTTTGTCTTAGTTAATCCTATTTTGAAGTTTTGTCCTTTGTCAATGTAAATTATGGAGGAAATTAATAATTTGGTCCCTGAAAGATCATTGAGTTCACGAATCGGTCATTGAGAAATTAGCACATTTAGTCTCTGAAAAATTAAAACAATATACTTTTTAGTCTCTAAAAAATTAAAACAGTATAAAATTTAGTTAAAAAGGACTAATAATTAAGTATATAATTTTGATCTTCAGAGACTAAATTGTATATTTCAATCTTTTTGTGACTGAGTTGTCAGTTCGGTAACTCTATCAAGGACTAAATTATTAGTTTACTTGTAAATTATCTATTGAAATTTTTTATTAAAAAAAATCTATTGATTGAACAATTTAGTTTCATCTCTAATCTCCATCAAATAAAAAAATATCAATGGAATTCTTAAATTGAGTCTAAATGTATGTTCTTAAGATTATTGTAGGCTTAAATATTTTAAAAGTTTCATATTAGTTTTAAATATTTTCATTTAATTTCATTTTGGTCACAAAATATTGAATGAAATCATATCTATATCTCGTTTCAAGTTCGAATGTGGCGAATTCAGAGTTATGTGTTGCTTTCAAAATACTCTCTCTATTCAGCTTAGAGATAATAGCAAAAACAAGAAAAATTACAATTAGGAGTAATTCTGTAATAAGTGAGAATGTTAAAAACCAAAATGAAAAGAGAAATAGTTTAGGAACCAAAATAAAAGTGACCCTCTAGTTCTGAGACCAAAATAAGGTTTTGTCTTTATAGAAATTTACAAAGATTTATTAGAGTAAACTAACAAGATGGTCTCAAATAGATATACAATTTTACTATTTAGTCCTTAAAAGATCAAAATGTCACATTTAATCCCTGATAGATACAAAGTTTTAATGATCAACTGTCATGTTATATCATGTTATATGCCTCTGTGTTTTGTCAGTCCCTCTAGCTTGTCATAGTAAACTTATGAAACGGTCCTGAAAGACACACAAGTTGCCTTTTAGTCCTTAGAAGATTAAAATGTTAATTGAGACTTGAGGACGTGAAGTTTCAAATATTTAGAAGAGTATGGGATGGACCTCTTAACTCTAAATTAATTAATCCTTTTGTACTTGTGTCCACAAACTATTGAACTAAATCATATTTATTTCATTTCACCAAATCGAAAATACATAACATAGAAAGGAATATTATTCTAACAATTGACCAAAAAAAATAGTATATCTAGACAAAAGTATTTGGTGATGACAATTCAATTTAGTTTAAAGCAATATATAAGCTTGTCTTCAAGCGTTAGTTTATGTGATTTATGAATTGTCAATAATTTGGCGCCACCCTAACGAATCCAGCGTAGATAATAAAGAAAGGAATTATTCTAACAATTGAGAAAAAAAAAATAGTATATCTAGACAAAAGTATTTGTTGATAACAATTCAATTTAGTTTTAAGCAATATAAGCTTGTCTTCAAGCGTTAGTTTATGTGATTTTTGAATTGTCGTTGTTATCTAGACAAAAAAAATAGTACTTTGTTTCTTTGAAAGTCGGATTTTACATGAGATAAACCCTAAAATGAACTCTCTAAATGATTGTCGATCTACTTGAGTTATCACTTTGCATCGTTTGCCCTAAGGGAAAAGTTCAAAGATGACAAAAGATAGGGTAATTAATATTTGGGTAAATTACAAAATAGGGTCCTGTGGTTTGGCCCTGTTTCAAATAAGGTACATGTGGTTTGAAAAGTTTCAAATTGGGGCCTGAGGTTAACTCCGTTTGCAAAATAGGGTCTAGGTGGTTTTGACCGTCAAAAAACTAACGGTGCACGTGATAATTTTCCTAACAATCTCACGGTCTTTAGTTAAAATACTATTTTAAGACCCTAACTATTAATTTTTTTGCGTTTGAATCCCTATTTCTTATGTCGTCATGTTAAAATACTATTTTAAAATACTATTTTTGCGTTAGTTAAAAATAGTTAGGGTCTTAAAATAATATTTTAACTAAAGACCCTGAGATTGTTAGGCAAATTATCACGTGTACCATTAGTTTTTTGACGGTCAAAACCACCTAGACCCTATTTTGCAAACAGAGTTAACCTCAGGCCCCAATTTGAAACTTTTCAAACCACATGTACCCTATCTGAAACAGGGCCAAACCACATGACCCTATTTTATAATTTACCCTTAATATTTTCATTGCTATCTATATCTATATGCGTATCTATATAATTTATTGAATAACCGCCTTTATCCAAATATGATAAGATTGCGTTGAGTGGGATATATATGAAAAGATATAACTCTATTCCATATTTGGTATATGTAATATATTAAAATAATGGATATATAAGATTGCGTTGAGTGGGAAATACAATCCACAAAACAAATAAAGAAGATCAGCGTATACTTTTAGTTTCATAATTTTTGATTAGGTCTCAATTTAGTCTTTTTGTTGCACTTTTGGTCTCTTATCTTTTACTCAGGTTGCAGATTTAGTCTCATATCACTTTTTGTCTCGTATCTTTTGGTCAGAATGCAGAATTGGTCCTATATCTTTGTAAAAATTTTCACATTCAGTCCAATCTGACCTAAAGATATGAGACCAATTTTGCACATGACTTAAAGATATGAGACTAAAACAAGTCCTAATTAATTTTGCAACCTGATCAAAAGATATGAGATTAATTCTGTAACTTGACCTAAAGATATGAGACCAAAAGTATAACATGGGACCAAATATACAATCTGAGCAAAAGATATGGAACCAAAAGTGCAACAAAAAAAAGTGATTGGACCAATTGAAACCTGAGCAAAAGTTATGAGACCAAAAATACATTTTGACCAATAAAAAAATACAAAATGAGAAGCACATGAAGAAACTTTAACATAGTTTAATACTTTAATGTATCAAATATACTACACGGTCCGACTTGAGTTATTTAAGCCTTCTCAAAGACTAATGTAGAGCCCTTTATGATGTCAAATAGTAAATTTTAGCTCAAAGTATTTTAAATTAGTGTTTCTGAAGCTTTGCAACTTCAATCGTATTTTAGTTATTTTCTTGTCTTCTTTGGATTTTATTTTATTAGTTTCTTATCTCTAGTATTTAATAACCCTGATCCTTAATTTGTCTTTCATATTTTAAGACTTAAATGAACTTTTATAAATGTTGCGGAGGAAATCAAGAAGCAAGAACATCAAGTATCATGACAAGTGCAAGAAAAAATGTTGTCGATTAAGTTTCCAAATTAATGTCCAATATTGAAGAAGATTAATTTAAAAAATCCATGGGCATTAGGTGATCGTACCATATTTCATCATTGTTTTCAGTGATGTTTTAGGACATTTTATACTCATTTGGGATTCAATTACATGTCTTTATGATCTTCTATGATGAAATATGGTACTTTGAGGTTTAGTGCTTAATTGGATTATTTTGTAATTAATTGTGTGATTTCTCTCGAGTTTGATGTTTATAATTGTTTGATCTTTTTTATCTTGAGAGTTCACACATTCTTTGGTGTTTTTGATAAGGTTTGAATGAAGTCTGAAGCATTGGAAGCCTCAAAGAAGAGCCGAGGATACAAGAAAATGAGGCAAGGACTAAATCAGAATTAATTGGTGCAACTTTAAGTAGTTCGTCGGTTACTTGCCGATTTATACTAATCGGCAAGCTTGTGGCGAATAATTTCCAGTGAATGTTTGCCAGTTAGTACAAACCAGCGAAAGTCGCGCAACATTTTTAATTATCAAGCCCGAGTCTGTTTCTCGAAGAATTTGGCCCGTCCCAATTGGGATTGATCCAAAAATGATATATTATTCATCACTAGGTCAGATTTTGCACATTTGCAACCTTAGAGAGCCGTCTATCATCTTGTTCATCATAACCTTCCACCATACTTCATCTTCTTGGGAGCTTTCTTGGTGCTATGGCGGTTCAATCAGGATTAGAGCTTGTTATAGTGCAATTATCTGCACTATGAGTAACTAAACTCTCAATCCGGAGGAGTGATGGATTAGAGCATAAGCTAGGAGCTTCATCTAGTAGGGAGTTTTCTCACCTTCGGACTAAGATTCTTTCTTGTTTCTATTTCTTGGTTTAGAATTGAAACTTGATTGCTATTCTTAGTCTGTTCTTTAGATTGAGAGTTTGAACTTGATTCTTTCATATACATCTTGATTGTAACCCTTTGAGTGAATGCTAGTTTGGTTATAATTATTGATGTATTAACTCTGATAATAATGATTGTTATAGAGATTGTGACTCTTAATCAATTATTCATCAATTCAATGAGGTTTTCATGTCTTGTTTGGGATGTGATGAACCTGGTTTTGGCCGGAGGGCATTACCTGGATCGATGAAGCAACTCTGGGTCAAAAGTCGCCTGCAAGTTAATGAATGCACAGGGGTGGCCCTGCGATTCACCTCCGATGCTTAAGTCAGTAAAGAGTTTGAGAGCAATAATATGTGCAAATAGCAATAGTGCGTACCTTTTTCCAGTGTTTTGGGCTTCCCTTTTATACTGGTTGAGGATAATCTGATAGGATCCGGATTTGGCTCCATATCTGATTGTCATCTTAACCAATTCTGCTGACCTGGCGCAGATGTTCAGGGAAACCTTAACTGATCGTGATCTTATCTGATTCGGCAGTTAAGATTGTGTCAAAGGCGTATATAATGAGAGACGTGTGCCCCCTAACTTCTTCTTGACTCCTAATTGACGTGGAGACGTTCCCTTGTACGTCTTCTTTGTTGACGCCTAGATGTTGGCGTTCTTGCCTGACGTATAATAATTCGGCGCCCATGACGGGATGATCCCCTTATCGGTCTTTGGGCGCCAATGATCCATGTCCTTTGATCTTTAAGGCTGTTAGACTGATTATGGCGTTCTTGGCTGGTATGGGACCATCTGGCGTCCTTGATCAAGTAATTCCCCTAAATGGGCCTTGACCGCCATTAGTCCGAGTCCTCAGAGCCTCCAATTTATTAGGCCTATTATCACTAGTCCCAACAAAAGGAGTGAAGCTCTGTCCCCATCAGTGGAGTCCCTACCAAGGTCGTTGTCACCTTTATACTGCTTGCTGGTGTTGACGCCGTTGGTGCTCCTCTAGAGTTGGTATTATTCTTTCCGCGATTGTTGGGGGGTTATGGGCATCGCACCCAAAATCTGCGCTCCAGCTGGTGGGGCGTTCTCTGTGTCAGAGCCATTTCAAGGGGCTTTGATTGTCATCAACGCCTTCTAACCTTGTCCTTTCATATTCCTTGCTGATGTATAGTGTCACTTCGAATCTGAGCGTCAGGGATATCGTGGCCACGTGTTAACACGCAATTCGCTTCTCCTCCATCATGATGGCAAAATCGTGAACCGAGGGGCGCATTTAATGCAGCGCTTCGATTTTCGTGAAAAGTTTTTCAAAAACCGCCATTCTTCTTCTCTCTCCCCCTCACTTTGTCATTTTCATTTCTCAAGCCTTTCCTCCTCCGTACTTCCTCTGCATTCTCTACCCTTCTCTTTTGGTTTGCCTCATTCGCCTTCCTGCTGCTCCATCGCTGTTGTTTGCTGTTTCTCGGCAACCGAGTGAAGCTTTTGTTCGGTAAGTGATTCATCATTATCTCTCTCCATTCCTTTTTGGGTTTTCAGAATTCGCTCAAATTCACCCATTGCGTTTCTGGTGTTCTTTGCAGTGTTCGTCAAATTCTTCAGTCTTTGCTTTGTGGGTCTTCTGCCAATCTATCATCATTCATGGATTTCAAGAAATGTAAGTTCTTCTCCTTTTAAAAACTTCTGTTGCCTCTTGTTTGATTTTGCCGTTTTGTCTTGGCCTGGTTTGGTCTTGTTTTGCTATTTTGTTTTGGTTGTGGTCTGGTGGTCAATCGCAATATGCAATGGGTTTTCCCCCCCCCCCCCCCTTTTTTTTTGTTTGGTGGGTGGAGGTACATTCTCCGAGAAGTGTACTGAACTGGTCCTTTTTCCACAGCTGCTGGAAACAAGATGGTTCTTGGGTCGTCAGCGCCCGAGCCGTCAGCGCCGACAAGGGTCGAATCTCCTTCGGTCAGGGTTGGCGGTGACGCCACGGACTCCTCTTCCTCGACTTCGACAGAAATTCGTGAGATGCTGTCTCCGGACGAGGCGTCAGCGGGTGAGGAACGCTCAATGCCTCAGGCTACGACCCCTGTGTGGGCGTCTATAGGAGATGGTAACCCCCAGCAAACCATTTGCGGAGAGGAGGTTAATTTTTTGGCTTACCCCGAATGGTTTCTTTCTTCCAACAAGGGTCTAGCTAAAGTTCCCTAGGTCAAGGGCGCTGTCGAGACCATGCCTTGTGGTCCTGATAGGGCTGAAGTGATGAGGAACGCGCGTCCCGTCGTCGACTGGCGTCGCCAGAATCTTGACGAGAAAGTGCAACTTCCATGCCTGGAAAAAACCAATGATACTATCAAAGAGTTCTGGTGTTGGCTCCATGATGATGAGCTCCTTCGAGATCTTAACGAGGAGCTAATAGCTAATTCGCCTCGTCGACGGTCTTCTGGGTGCCGTATTTCGACTCTTAGTCATCTGAAAGATGGTCCTGATATGTTGTACACTGATGGTAGAGGATTCTTGATTTGCGAATATGTTCTTAGGAGTTGTGACATTGAGATGCCTTTCCACCCGGCGGTTTTGGATCTGCTGGCGATCATGAACATCGCCCCCATTCAATTGAGTGCCAATGGTTGGCGTATTCTCCTCGGCTTCGTCGCCAAATGCAAGAGGGATGGATAACTTGTTCTTCTTTTTCTACTATCGGCGCCCTGGGCGTCCCTTGATTCTTGATCATGCTGTCAGCAATCCGAAGGCGTGGCAGTATAAATACTTCTATATCGAGGGGTCTGGATCCAGGCGTCCTTTTTGGGTTCGCTCTTCAGACGAGCGCGCCATGTTTCCTTTGTCTTGGAGGAGGCCACGCCTGGGTCCATTTGAGTGTAACTGGAGGGACCTGACCGTGGATGAGCGCTTGGGGGCGTTGCGGTTGATCACCACAGACCCTCTTGACCCTAAGCATTGTGTGTTGCTATTACCTTTGCTATAAGTTCTTTTTTTATACGCATGTTTCTCTAACACTTGCTTTGTTTTGTTTCAGTGCTCGACGTCAATGCAGCTGATGTCATAGGGAGGCGCGGTCAAGCTGACAAAGGTAAAGGGAAGGCGGTGGCTGCCCCTAAAACTGCTCCCAAGAAGACACCCTTCGCCGCCGCCATTGCTGCTGTTGCTACGAGGAAGCCCGGGGGCGTTGTCATCCGGGAACCTGCGGCGGCTCCGCGACCTCCGTCTCAATCCTCCAAAGGGAAAGAGAGCACTGTTACTGCCAAGGATGGGGAGCCTCCGATGAAACGCCAACGCCCTACTGTGGAAGTTCCTCAAATTCCGGCGGCTCTAGAGGAGGTTGGCTTCAATGCTCTGGAGTTTCTCTCCAAGTCCTTGTCTGAGGAGGGTTCGGTGAAACGGGATGACCTGGCTCGGGCGTCCACGGAAAATACTCAGGACCCGTCTGAGGAAGCGGCTAGGTTTCTTCTAGCCACGGGGATGCGGTTGCTTGCTAGCAGTGTCTCTCGGAAGGATCTCTTGTCTGAACGAGACGCTGCGCGTGACGACGCCAAGAGGACGTGTCAAGAGATAATTGAGCTGAAAGACAAGCTCAACGTGACGAAGGCGTCCCAAGAGTCTCTTCACGGTGATTACGACCGAAGGGGAAATCGGTTGAAAGAGGTCACTGACCTAAATGACCAGCTGAACATAAAGATGGCGTCCTTGGATGACGAGCTTCGGCAGGAGAAGGAAAAATTTAAAGCTCTGTGTTCCTTGGCCGTGCGGCAGGTACAGTGGCGGGGATCGCGCTACAACTACATTGGGTTCAAGAATGCCATAGCGCAATTAAAGCTCCGAAACCCCAACCTCAATACCGAGGGGATATGCCCCAACAAGGTCGTAGAAGGGAGACTTCTCCGGGATCCGTTCCGTAGTGATCCCATGGTGAGGATGCCTTGTATGCCGGACAACTTTGATTTGGACAGTTATGAGTCCCAGGGCGACGAGGATTTACCATGGTTTCCCAACATGGAGGTTCCCCTTCCAGGGGAGTCGGCCCCTACTGATGCGGCGCCTTCGTCAAATGCGGGCGCTGGTGAAAGCGGCGTCGTTGCCAATGAGGCGGATGGGAACGCCGAGGGGGCTCAAAGCGCAACTACGACCGAGGATCCTCCTGCAGCTGCCTAGGCCTGCGTGCCTTTGTTGACTTTCTTGGGCCTGCGTGCCTATTTGTATATTTGTTTTTTAGTTGATTACGGCTTAGACGCCGTTTGAATTGTGATTACAATTGGCCTGTTGTGCCACTTCCTTAATGCTTGGGCGTCGGTGCCCTTAACATGCTTATTCTATGCTTGATTTGCTTTGAGTTACCTTGATCGCTCTCGTTTTATAGTATGTTTTTAACTTGCGTGTTTTTCTATTCGATCGATATGTTGTTTTGCACCTTAAGGTGCTGCCTCGCGATGGGTACGCTTCGAGCGCTTTTGCGTATCATACGCTAAGTTTTGACTAGTCATCCAAGGGAGGGTCGGTCCGCATGGTAGTGAGTGTCATACTCACAAGGCTCCTTCGAGGGCCTTTTCGTTGCTGTTCCGAGGGCGTCCCCCCGAGCAGCGCCAACTTCATTATTTGTTGGAATGAAGAAAATATAATTCATTGATTATGAAAGCAAAGTACAATTGGCGCCATGGCCTTATTTAAACAATGCTATAACTTAGAACGAAATTTATCCACTCAGGGAAAATAAAACTTGAGCTTTGCCATGTTCCAGGCGTTCGGGAGTGATTTGCCTTCAGGCGTTTCCAGTCGGAAGGCGTTCCCGGGTAGGACTTCCACGACTCTGTAGGGGCCTTCCCAGTTCGGTCCGAGCTTGCCGTGTCTAGGATCCTTTCTGTTGTTTTCAACAGTTCTGAGCACCAGATCTCCCACTGTGAGAGTTCTGGGTTTTATTTTTGAGTCATGGTATCGTTTCACCATTTGATTGTAGGCAGCTTGTCTGATGGCTGCAACTTCTCTTCTTTCCTCCAAGCCATCTAAGGCGTGGAGCCTGGAGTTGGCGTCATCGGTATTTGGATAATTGATTACCCTCTCAGTCGGGACGTTCACTTCGACAGGTATGACTGCTTCATGTCCGTATGCTAAGGCGAAAGGCGTTTCCTTTGTAGCTGTTTGTTCCGTGGTCCTGTATGACCATAGGACTGAGGGGAGCTCATCAACCCATCTTCCCTTAGCTGACTCCAGTCTTTTCTTGATTCCTTGTATGATGATTCTGTTGGCTAAGTCAACTTGGCCGTTTGTGGCTGGATGTTCTACCGAGGTGGTTTTATGATGAATTTTCCAAGCCTTGCAAAAGTCTTGGAACTTCCTACTTGTGAATTGGGCGCCATTGTCAGATATTAGAGTGTTGGGGACTCCAAATCTGGTAATGACGTTTTGCCATAGGAATTTTTCCATAGCTTCCGAGGTTATGGACGCCACTGCCTTGGCTTCTACCCATTTCGTAAAGTAGTCAACGACGACTATGAGAAATTTTTTCTGATAGGCCGCTGTTAGGAATGGTCCGGCGATGTCGATTCCCCATAAGTCGAACGGCCAAGATGAGGTAATGGCGCTCATGGGGGCTGCGTGAGTATGGATCATATTGGCATACTTCTAACATTTCTCGCATGAGCGCACAATCCTTTCTGCGTCCTGCAATAGCGTGGGCCAATAGTAGCCTGCCCTCTGGATTTTCCTTCGCATTGCCATTGGGCCTTGGTGGCTTGCGCATAATCCTTCATGGACTTCAGTTAACACTCTGGTTACTTCCTCACCCGCTATACACTTGGCTCCTGGGTGACTAAAGTTTTTTCTGTATAGTGCTCCTTGTCTGACGAAGTACCTGCCAGATCTCCTTGTGACTTTTCTTGCTTCGTTCTTATCTGAAGGAAGGGAGCCTTTTTCCAGATAGTTGAATATTGGCGTCCTCCAATCGAAAACTTCTTTCATAGGAAGAATGTCTTGTTCCAGTATCGAGGGCTCCCTAAGAGTCGTTTTGATGATGGAATTCCTTCCTCCTTTGTTTGGCTTAGATGCCAGCTTGGCGAGCTCGTCGGCTCGGGCGTTCTCGCTTCGTGGGATATGATTGAAAGTGGCGTCTATGCCTGATCCTTCCATGATCTTTTTTGCTTTTTCGGCGTATTGGACCATGGTTGAGTCTTTGGTTTCATATTCTCCATTCATCTGCTGTACTACCAATTGGGAGTCTGCAAAGATTTCTAGTCTCCTGGCGCCTATGTTGGCCGCCAATTTTAAGGCAGCGATCAACGCCTCATACTCCGCCTGGTTGTTGGTAATGGGGCATTCGATTTAAATGGATTGTTCGATGATGGAGCCGTCTGGGGCTCGCATTACCACTCCTGCTCCGCGTTGGGAGTTTGACGCGGCGCCATCGATGTGCACGCTCCAAGTCCAATTTTGGGCGTTGTCCGGTCCGGTCATCTCTGCTATAAAGTCTGCTAATGCTTGCCCCTTAATGGCCCTTCTCGGCTCGTAGGCGATCCCATACTCTGAGATTTCTACGGACCATATTGACATCCTTCCAGCAATATCTGGTTGTTCGATCATTTGCTTGAGGGGTCTATCCGTTCTGACGATTATTTGGTATTGCTGGTAGTAGTGTCTCAGCTTCCTGGTTGAGTGAAGCAATGAAAACGTCAGCTTCTCTAGGCGGTGATACCTTTTTTCGGCTCCTGTGAGCGTTTTGCTCGTGAAGTAGATGGGTTTCTGCTCTTCCCCATCTTCGAGTACCAAGGCCGAACTGACAGCGTCGTCCGTGGACGCCAAGTAGACGTAGATTGGCTTATCCTTGACTGGAATTACCAAAATTGGCGGTGACGCCAAATACGCCTTTAGCCTTTGGAAGGCTTCCTCGCATTCCTTGGTCCATTCGAATTTTTTGTTTGCTTTTAGTGTTCGAAAGAAAGGCAAGCATTTGTCAGCTGACCTGAATGTAAAGGAGACCATTAATGAGTAATGCTCGTTTTATTGATAGAAGTTATGCGTCGAAAAGTCGGCTTACATAGAATTTAAATGGCGTTCTTGAAAAGATAAAGACCAGACATGAGTAGTCCTAAAAACAGGAATTTAAAAACATGTTTGAAATGAAGGAAACCGTCAAGGCTTTGCTAAAAGAAAGTAGCTTCAAAGCTTTATTATTTGGGTGGCGGTAGGCGCCCTCTACCTCGACAGGAACCTATGGAGTGCCGCTAGCCTTCCGTTGAGGCGTTGGACCTCCTTAATTGACTTAGGAGAGTGCATCTCCAGGATAGCTCTGCACTGGTCCGGGTTTGCTTCGATTCCTCTGTTGGTGAGCATGAATCCGAGGAATTTTCCCCCGTTTACACCGAAGGCGCACTTTGAGGGGTTCAGCTTCATCTGGTACTTGCGTAGCTGGTTGAAGATCTCCTTCAAATCTTTGGTGTTCTTACCCCCTTCTTTCGTCTTCACCACCATGTCGTCGACGTAGACTTCCAGATTCTTTCCAATGTAATCTCTAAAGAAGAGATCCATCATTCTCTGGTAGGAAGCGCCCGCATTCTTTAGGCCGAAAGGCATCACCGTGAAGCAGTACGTGCCCATCTCCGTTATGAACGCCGTTTTCTCAGCGTCCTCAGGGTTCATCTTTATCTGATTATATCCGCTGAAGGCATCTAAGAAGCTCATCGTCTGATGACCACAAGTCTCATCCACAAGTTTGTCGATATTGGGCAGTGGGTAGTGATCTTTTGGACACGCCTTGTTGAGGTCAGTGAAGTCCACACACATCCTCCACTTGCCGTTGGATTTCTTGACCAGCACCACGTTGGAGAGCCATTCGGGGTACTTGGCTTCCCTGATAAATCCTGCGGTCAGTAGTTTACCAACTTCTTCTTGGATAGCCGCTTGGCGCTCATGGCCAAAAAGGCGTTTGCGTTAGATCACTCCTCTTCTGCCATCAGTGTTCAGGCTGTGGCAGATGAGCTTCGGGTCAATTCCTGGCATGTCTGCAGGACACCAGGTGAAGACGTCCGAGGATTCTCTTAAGAGTTGGATAAGTTCGGACTTTTCTTCTTCACGAAGGAGCATGTTGATCTGAACCGTTTTCTCGGCGTCTTTGCCTAGCTGTACAACCTCCAAATCTCCTGTTGGCTTGGGCCTTTGATTCGAGATCTCATCCCTGAAGTCCTCTATTTCATCGTTCGAACCCTCAAGCTTCCCTTTATTTGGGGCGTCATCAACCGATGTATTTGCCCGTGTTTTCCTCTTTCTTTCTTCTTCGTTGGTTTTTGCCAGACTCATTGCGTAACATTGTCTGGCTGTGTTGGGAAATCGCCATGCACATAGCGCAGCGGAAACGGATATAAAATAAAATTTTAAACCAATAAACAAAGTACACAGCGATTTCTTTCCCAATAGATCCGCTATATGAATCTGTATCGGTGTAAGGTCAAGAATTTACCCAAGTCGATGGCTGTTCTTTGCGTTTACGAATGTGAGGAGTCCACTCCGAGTGTGCTCCCTCCACCGGTGATCCACACGAACAGTTTGGTAGATGCCTAGGTGCTAGCCTCGTTTACTTCTCCAAGCAAACCGGGAGCCTTATCTACGGTGTTCTTGGATTCAAGAACTCTTCTCAAAAACCAAGATAGATGGCGCCTTTGATCAAGAATGGTGTTCTTGATCTCACACACAACTCAACTCACAAATCCTAAAACTATTTTAGGGTTTGCGCCACTTTCTCTCTCTAGAAAGTCTAGGGTTGTGTTTTCTCTCACAAACTTTCACCAAGACTCAAAACACTTTTGGACTTGTGAACTTTTGTTGGCTAAGTCGAAATTCCCAAGGTATGAGAGTGAGCTATCAAAGTCGACTTAGGACTTCTCATATATATAGGTTTTAGGCTTTGATAATCATAATTAGGGTTTCCCAAAATTAAATAATTATCAAATTATTAAATCATGAGATTACACTAATATCATGATTTTAGGACTTCAATTCCTAATTATAATATTACCTTAATATTATAATTTGGATCCAAATGCAATCTTGGAGAATCAATTTGGAAGATCAAATCTTCCCAAGGAGATTCCCTCCCATGCGCCTAGTCCTAGGATTTTAGTTGGAATTTAATAAACTAAAATAACAAACCTAACAATTAGGTAGTTATAACTAATTTGTTATTTTCCAACAATATTGATTTAAGATATTACCCTAATATCTTAATTCAATCTCAAATTCGAATTTTAGGCCTTTTATTGAATTAAAATATTACATTAATATTTAATTCAAATAGACCCAAAAATTCGACTTTCCTATATATATATCATTATTGAATTAAAATATTACACTAATATCTTTAATTCAATCATTTGAAATCTAGATCAAATCTATTTGAATTTCAAATCTTCAAGCCATATCTTTAATTAATAAAACATTTCTATTAATTAAAATAGGCCTATTAGGAGGCGCCATCTCCTTCCCTATTTATCATAATATTAGTGAATTTAATAAATCAATAATTTCCTAACTTTTAGGAAACTTATCTAATTTATTTATTCCTAATATTATAAATAGGAATATAATTATAAATAGCATAATCACATTATCTATTTAATAATTATCATCCATATATATATTTAAATTTGTCCCACAAATCTAAATATCATATATCTGTAGATATTTATTTAAGACAATATTTCCTGTCCCAGACAGTCAATTATGTCTTAAACGGTGTCACCAATGTGACCCACGAATTAACCCTAATTCGTGTCCCGAAGTGGCATCTTGATCCTGCTCGTGTGTGACCCAGCAGGCCCCACGTGAAGTTGGCAGCAAGTCATCCCTATGACTTACAAGTCGAGAGCGGACTCTAGCAAGCCATCACGACTACCCAAAACACGTGAGTTATCGTTTAACGCCGAAACGACTTAACCTCAGTACCACCTTGTCAAATTCCCTTTTTGTCCTACGATATTTCGGTAATGGATCAGGCATGGGAAAGTCATCCAAAATCCATACCTCCAACTTTCTCGATTCCTTGAGTAAGTCCCAATTTCTAGTGTGGCCACACATTCCTTGGACAGACTCATCGAGGGGCCCAGTAAAATATCTCCCATCTCCATGAGGGACAAAATTCCGTCTTGGTCAACCATATTCCTCAGCACGGTAATCAACCAAACCCGTACTTAGCCCTTATGGCTACCCTGCTACGGGCAACGTTAGACTAAGCCAAAGTCTGACAACTACAACGCCGGAATGATGAAGACCTCAGGTCTTGAGGGCATCGTGACAGGTGTACCAGGAGAAACTAGCTAATGACTTAAACCATGTAGGATTCTCCGGGTCAGTCCAGCAACTCGTAACTCCTTACGTAATTGCACCATGACTCTCGTACCAGCATCTAGTGCATGCATCCCTATGCACCGAGGTCATGCTGGTCTTAGTTCAATTCAAGTTCCCACTCGAATGATCGACCAGGGACAGTTTTAGATTAATTATCTTATAATTAATCACGGACTGTTATCACAGTAAACATGCTAATAATGTGATAACCATTAATTTATCTCTATAAATTAATTGATATGTTCACAACATATCTATGAGGTGATTGGCCCTAGGGCATAATCTTCATCAGGCTGTCCTCTGGTCCGCTCTCACTTGACCCACTCCTTGTTCTGTTGGAAATTTCATGCGAAGGTGGGCAGTGGATACCACCGCTCTCAGCTTGTTCAGGGAGGGGCGCCCGAGAAGGACATTATATGCCGAAGGCGCCTGGACCACCAAGAATTCTACCATGACACTTGTCACTCTTGGCTTTTCTCCTACGGTGAGTCGTAAGTCAACACTTCCAAGGGCTGGTATCTGGTCTCCTGTGAACCCTATAAGGCGTCCATAGTGTTCCTTGAGGTCTGACCTTGGAACGCCCAGCTGATCAAAGCACGACTTGTAAATAATATCAGCGGACGAGCCTTGATCCACCATGATGCTTTCTACCGTAAAGGTACCAATTCGTGCTGTGATCACCATGGGGTCATCGTAATCCTGGTTCACCTCCCACAATTCATCGTCGGTGAAGGTTATGGGTTCGACCCATCTGTCCTTTCTGGATGTTTCTTTATAGTCGATCCTAAGTATGGATCGATTCACCTTTCTCTTCTTATGCGGAGCTTTGGCGCCACCTTTTTCTATACCGCCCGAGATAGTGTGGATGATCCCAGATGGTCTGTCATCTCTCGGCGGTGTGCGCCGATCTCGTTTCTTTTCTTCGCCATCAGCGCCTCCACCTCTTGGCTTCTTCTGCTCGCGAGTGTTTTTCTCCTCTCTGGGCCTCTTACTTCCATCTTTTTTAATGAACCTGGATGGGAGGCGTCCCAATCTGATCAGGTTCTCGATTTCGTCCTTCAAGACGATGCATTCATCCGTAGTATGCCCCTCTGTTCTGTGATACCTACAATATTTGCTGGCATCCACGTTTCGCCCTGCTCTCCTAGGGCGGTCTGGGAGTCTTGGTAGCAGATCTGTGTTGCAGATTTCTCGGAAGACCTCCGATTGGGACACAGCGAGAACAGTGTAGACAGCATGCCTTCCCCTGAGTGGGGATCGTGGACGCCGGGAGTAATCCCTTCCTTTTGGTGCTTGGGCGCCACCAGCTTTTTCCGAGTTCTTACTGTATGACTTTCTGGTGTCTGGTTCAATTCTCGCGAAGCGATCACGTTGGGTTTTGTCTAAATCTTCTTTTGTTATGAACTCCTCAACCATTGAGAGGAGCTCACCGACAGATCTGGGAGCCTTATGTGTAAGCTCCTTATGCGCGGCCTGGTCTGATTCCTGCCAGGAATGAGTACACTGCGCTTTTTGTTGGGAAATCACAGAGGGAGCGCAGCGAAAGGAATAAAAAAAAACTTTAATTAAATATGCTAACTCTGTGATTCCTTCCAGGATCCACTAACTATGTTTATACCAGGAAAGTAAAGATGTTTACCTAATTTCAATCGGTGACTTATCGTGTTTGCGAATTTGAGAAGTCCACTCCGAGTGTCCTTCCTCTACCGGTGATCCACACGAGCAGTTTGGCAGATGCCCAGGTGCTAGCCTCCTTCACTTCTTCCCAAGTGAATACGGGAACTCTATCTATGATTCTTGAATAATCAAGAACTGTTCTTGATTATCAAGATTGATTGGGGAGTACTAATATTATCAGGTGCAGGTCCAATTCTCTTTCAAGAATTTCGACTCACTCTCACAATATTAGGACTAGGCGAATTTT